>OZ024924.1:13816244-13893744 GCA_964017225.1 Netelia inedita | reverse complement strand
GGCCTAACTATGTAGTAGCCCATTTTCATTATGTTTTATCAATAGTAGCAGTTTTTAATATTATTGGAGGATTCATCTTTTGATTTCCCTTATTTTCAGGTTTAAATATAAATAAAAAATGACTGAAAATTCAATTTTTAACAATATTTATTGGTGTAAATTTTACTTTTTTTCCTCAACATTTTTTAGGACTAACAATAAGAGGAATACCCCGACGATACTCAGATTATCCAGATTCATTTATTACATGAAATACCATTTCATCAATAGGGTCAATATTATCTTTATTAAGAACAAATTTTTATTTTATATTTTATGAGCATCTTTAATCTCCCAACGATTAACTGTTTTTTCTTTCTTCATAAAATCTTCATTAGAATGAATACAAATATAACCCCCATTAAATCATAGATTTAATGAAACACCAAGTATTTCAACTCAATTCTATTATGGCAGAATAGTGCAATGAATTTAAACTTCATATATAAAATAATTTTTTGTTTAGAAATTTCAACATGATCAATAATTAATCTTCAAGATTCCAATTCACCAATAATAGAACAATTAATTTTTTTTCACGACCATTCATTAATAATTCTTATTATTATTACTATTAATATTCTCTATATTATCATAACTTTAATATTAAATAAATTATCTAATAAATTTATTAATCAAAATCAAATAATTGAAATAATCTGAACTATTTTACCAATAATTATTCTAATTTTTATCGCTATTCCGTCATTAAAAAATCTATATTTAACTGAAGAAATAACTAACCCTTCACTAACAATTAAAACTATTGGACATCAATGATATTGAAAATATGAATATTCAAATATTATAAATAAAGAATTTGACTCATTTATAATTAATTATCCTTTTAAATATTCTTTTCGATTATTAGATGTCGATAATCGTTTAATTTGACTATTTAATAAACAAATTCGCTTATTAGTTAGATCAAATTATGTTATTCACTCTTGAACTATCCCATCATTAGGAATTAAAATTGATGCAGTACCAGGACGTATCAATCAAATTATTTTTTTAATAAAACGCCCTGGCTTATATTTTGACCAATGCTCAGAAATCTGTGGCATAAATCATAGATTTATACCTATTGTTATTGAAAGAACTAATATAAATTCATTTATAAAATGAATAAAAATTTAATTTAAATTCATTAGATGACTGAAATAAAGTATCGGTCTCTTAAACCAAATCATAGTGTATAAAATATACTTCTAATGAAAAACTAGTTAATTTAAATAACTTTAAATTGTCAATTTAAGATATCCTAATGGAGTTTTTTAATTCCTCAAATATCACCTTATAATTGACTTATATTAAATATATATGTTTCTATAATTATAATTACAATTATTTGTTTTATTCACTTTAAAAATCCCCCTATACCCAATTTAAAAAAAAAAATTTTATACATGGTGAATTCTGTAAGGTTTCTCAAACGGGATTTTGGTGTAGATGGGATCATTACAAACAAAAGTTGCGAATATACATTAGGGATATTTTTAATAGTTTACGAGATATCAATATTTAAATTTGATCCAATCAGAGCGCGCCGAGAAGCGTTGGAGCCGCCCTAGCCGTAGATATAGCACAGTTTAGGGCGGTACATTTGGGATTGCAAAATTCAGAGCAGTAAATTATTATTATTTTATTACGCAGTCATTTTTATTTGTCGGGCATTGACTGCTCTGAATTTTGCCGAGCGCGCCAAATACAAATGACTGCGCAATAAAATAATAATAATTGACTGCTTTGAATTTTGCGATCCCAAATGTAACGCTCTAAACTGTGCTATATCTACGGATAGGGCGGAGAGTGGGCGGCTCCAACGCTTCTCGGCGCGCTCTGATTGGATCAACTTTAAATATTCGTATCTCGTAAACTATTAAAAATATTCCTAATGTATTGTTACGTTCGGATTCCGTGGGTCTTACGTACGGGTTCCGTCGTAATTACGTTTTAGATTTATAATTATTATTGTTATTTGTCGAGTTTGTCAGGAGACTCGACGCGTGGATTCTGTCCGTTTTAAAGCGGCGTAACGCACCTCACCTGGTTTCTGTGTGTGTAATATGTGCGTGTGTTGCTCGGCCTCCGGCCTGCTGACGTCGGCGAATGGTTGGAGTCGTCGGGAAGGTCGGTCGAGACGGCTGCCTAGGCCGTAGAGATAAGTCTCGTCAGATGGTGGCGAGTTGTTTATTATGACCACAGACACAGACGATCGTAGTGGCTTACACATACGCGCTCCTGTTCGACGCTGCCACTACGGTCTCGGGGTTTCGATGAGTCGACAAAAGGCGAGCGCTCGGAATGCTGTGCGACTCGCCGGACTCTTACACTTTGTTTCGTATGATAAAATAATGAAACGATATTGGAACTGTATTGAAATACTCGAAATATTCCGACGCGTAATGCCGCTAAGGTTGTAATTATCGCGGTACAAAAGTATTACGAGAGACGTGAAGCGCCGCTAGGGTTTGCTTACACGTATCGAGTTCTTAATCGTTGTACTCGGTTTTATTTCCCGAACTCGAAGTTACACTCGCGAGACTCTAAGTACGCGAGATGTACTTGCCGCTAAGGTATGAGTACCGGTCGACCGAGGGCTATGTCTGTCAGGACAGAGCAATCAATTAAGACTGATGAGAATTTGGTCGATCGGTATCCTCGTTACCCTGGGGCGAAGGTATTGGAAGAGTCTCGTGGGGGCAACTAGGAAGTGTCGGGTTACCGATTGGGAAATCGATTGGGAAATCGCTTGTCGATTCCTGCGTGGGTGTTACTTTTGCGCCGGGGTTGTTGACATGCCATCGTTGATCATGCAGCGCATGGCCGGGGTCGTTGACATGCCAGTGCTGATCATGCAGCGCGTGGCATCACGGTGCATTGGAGGTTTCCGTCGTGGGTCGAAGTCTTTTAGGGAATCTGATGACGAGGCTACGCGTGCACCGATGGATTGTCCAGCCTCGTTGTCGTTAGGCTGATCGGTCCGTAACAGTATATTTACAACTTTTGTTTGTAATGATCCCATCTATACCAAAATCCCGTTTGAGAAACCTTACGGAATTCACCCTGTATAAAATATTTTATTCAACAAAATGATAAGAAATTTAGTTTTTACATTCGACCCTAATATTAATAATTCTTGAAATTTAAATTGAATTCTTCTTTAATTAATTTAATTTTTATCCCAATAAATTTTTGAATCCAAAAATCTCGACCTAATTTTTTTTCACACTATAATTATGTTATTTAATAAAGAAATTAAAATTGTAGCCATGTACTTTGTGCTATAATTCTCTATGTATCGTCCAAATTTTAATGCGATTGCTTGCTCAGTGCCGAAGAATTTACGGATCCTGTTTTCGAAGCGCTCGTCGCATGTGACACTGCCTCTTAAAATCAGTAATAATGTTACCGAAAAAGATGGTTCCATTTAAAAAAGTGGAGTTGACCTTGACGTTGCTTCAGTGTCTCCACCGATAAAAAAAATAGGGGGGTCAAGTATGACGGCCTTCTCGAACACTGAAACTTTTATCTGAACCATTTTTGGATATGATTAAGGCCAGCATACTCCAAACAATTTTGAAAAAATCGATTTTTTTTTCATAAATTGCTACTGTATACTCGTAGAAATAGTATAGAATTAGTCCGAAGGTCAGCAAGACCGAGAAGCAGGTATAAAAGAGTGGGGAGCGGTGCGGTAAATCCGGCCGCTCGAACGCCTTCGGTAGCGGGAGCAGATTCATGGTGCGCTTATCAAAAGGCAGTAGCTACAAAACAGAATTACAAACATCCTCCAGCTTTCGATCAGGAAATTCAAGATCTTTTACAGCCAATTTATGAAGAACTAACCGACGAAAAGTTGCCCGAGAGATGTTTAGGGGCTAACACGCAAAACAATAACGAAAGTTACAACTCATGTGTCTGGAACATAGCCCCTAAACATAAGTTTGTTGGAAAAAACGCTTGAAATCGATGCTCTCAGTGCTGCTTGCATTTTCAATGAAGGGCTTTCACCCATATTAAAAGTAATGGAAGTTATGGGTATCAGAATCGGCCCGCAAGCAAGGCACTTTGCTAATAGGGCCAACAACAGGCGTGTTGATCGAGCTGAGCTAGAAGCTACTGAAGCGTCTAAGGAACACAGAACTGCTTTAAGAAATGCAAGAATTCTTCAGAATGATGCTTACGAAGACCAGGAAGGAGTTGTGTATGAAGCTGGAATGGAAATGTGAGTAAAAGTCACTTTTTTACGATTTTTTACAAATAAAAACTTTAAACTGATTTTTCTCCGAACCACGTTTTTTCGCATGGATGACACTCTCATTTCAAAATTATGGCAATTATCGATATGAACCAAACGGCATTTTACTCTTTAGATGTCTGGCTATGGCCTCAAGCAGAACCAGAAATATTCATTATTATTTAAAAAAGTTATAAACAATTAAAAGTGAAAAAAACGGGTAAAAAAATTCAAAAGTCCGCCATTTTGTTTTTTTTTCATTGAAAATGTTTCATTCTGCTTGAGGCCATAGCCAATTCGATACAGAACATGAAACCGTTTTGTTTTTTGCTTTCAGATAATTCGTTTCCAAGAAATGATGTCATCCATCTACTAATCAGATGAGTTTCAGCAGCCATTTTCAAAACCGCCATTTTGAAAAAAAAAAAAGTTTTTTTCAAGTAATTTCATATATGTGCTTTCATATGTAAAAAAAATTGATTACTCAAAATGTTTTGTACTATGAATAAAATTTATTGAAAAAAATCACGTTTTTTGGAGTAACCTGGCCTTAATAGTTTGAGTGCTATTGCTCTGTAACACTTCATGTGCTTCACCCCGTATACCATCTATATATCACAAGAATGACATTGCGACATTTCTTGTAACTTCCATATAATATTGTGGCAATAAGAGGTGTTCATTGGGGATGTTCACCCTAATGCTATACAAAGTTGGGCAGCGGAAATTACCTTAGTCATTTTATTACCCGTAAATTAAAATTATAATTTTATTTGTTTTTCATGTAAGGTAATTCTGCTATTTTTTCAGGCTCTACATAAATTCAAAATTAGGCATAAAAGTTTATAGTAGAAGGGGAACCAAGATCGATTTACCCCACGGACAGAACCCTTTCAACAGTACGGAGTTGTTTGCATCGCAGCTAGACGACAACGCACGGCAAAATCTTTTAAAACAGATTTTCAGCAATAAAACTCTATTAGAATATTATATACATCGGCAGGTAGGAATAGTATATGGATGTAGTCTGGACGCATGTGCGTGTGCTCGAGGGTGTGTGTGTGCGTGTATTTGTGTATGAGTGTGCGTGCATGCGTGCGGAAATTTCGAATTAGCACGGTTTTATTTAAAGGTTGTTTAAGGGGAGGTTCTAGTCCAAATTGACCAAAAAAACTTTTTTTTTTATATTGCTTTATTTTCATCCTTAAGGTTTTAAAAATGTGTAGGCAAAAGGATATTTCCCTATCTAATTGATTTTGCGAGTTATAGCATATAGACGAGAGAACGCGTCGGCCGGAAAACAGGTAGAAGCGCGCGCTCGGAGCCGCTTCGAGGTAAGGCGCTCCGAACCCCAGTTTTCACCGCCTGAGCGGCTCATCTATACTACAGGTAGTAAGTTTGTGCCCCTCGGAACAAATTCTTGTAAATTCCGTCTATTGTGTGCTCGTATACCTGCGTTCCTTCGGTCGAACGAGCGCTCTATTCAGAGTAACGTATTTCAGTTGCGTTTCGAACTTCTGGCAAGTAACAGTGATCAAAAATGCCGAACACGCGAAAATCAGTGGGAGATATTCGTCCGAATCGGCCGCGAAAGAAGAAATTTCATTACAATCCGGATCAAATTGAAGGAGAAACAGAATATGCCAGTACTTCAGCCATAAAAATGAAAGACGCGAGTTACGATGACATTGAAATTGACGTTGGCCATAATAATGTCATTATCAATTTTCTGACTGTTTTCAACTTTTTATCCGAATGTCTGAAGTGTAAAAAGTGTGACAGTGATGTAACTTTTTCTCGTACGTGTGAACGTGGACTTGGTTTTAATTTAATAATCAAGTGCAAGTGTAAAAATCAACAACGCGTTTCTTCGAGCCCGTTAGTAAATAGTGCGTACGAAATAAATCGCCGTTTGATGTTTGTAATGCGAATTCTGGGACTTGGATTACAGTCGATAAACACTTTTTGTTCCCTAATGGAATTGTCTTCAGGCTTTGCAAATGGTACGTACTACGCATTTATCACCAATCTGCTTTCGGCATCAAAGAGTACATTCGAATGTATTCAACGCAAAGCGATTGTCGAAGAAAGACAGAAGAACGTGGAAGCGGGAAACGAAGAAACACATTTGATCGTGTCAGGCGACGGTTCGTGGAAAAGACGAGGTTTTTCGTCGTTATTTGGAGTTGCAACGCTCATCGGGAAATATTCACACAAAGTGTTAGATTTTATTGTAAAGTCGTCGTTTTGTCAAAGCTGCAGCAACTGGGCTAGAAAAAAGGGAACGAGCGAATACGATATTTGGTATGATAGTCATGAAGAGCAATGCAGCATTAATCATACAGGAAGTGCTGGTAAAATGGAGGTCGATTGTATGAAAGAAATGTTTTGTCGATCAGAATCGCTCGGCGTGAAATATCATACATACATCGGCGACGGTGACACAAAAACGTTCAAGGCTCTTCTCGAATGCAATCCTTACAGCGACTTCGCCGTTCATAAGAAGGAATGTATAGGACACGTCCAGAAGCGAATGGGCACAAGATTGCGCGAAGCCAAGAAGAAAAATAAAGGAATCGGAGGCAAAGGTGCAGGAAAATTGACGGACAAATTAATAAAAGATTTGACTTTATACTACGGACTTGCCATCAGACGACACCCCGATTCGGCCGAAGAAATGCGAAAAGCTGTTTGGGCAACGTTCGACCATAAATGCTCCACGGACGAGGAACCGAAACACGAGAACTGCCCGCCAGGTGAAAACAGTTGGTGTAAGTGGCGCGTTGCTGAAGCAAAGGGAGAACTCGCTGATTTCGAACACGAACCTGCCCTTCAAGAGTCAGTTCAAAATGCAATTCGACCGGTGTATGAAGCTCTTTCGAGCGATGATCTACTGCAAAGATGCACCGGTGGAAACACACAAAATGATAACGAAAGTTTCAACGCGTGCATTTGGAAACTGGCCCCGAAACATCTTCATTGTGGCGAACAAACAATCAGAATAACAGCGTATATAGCTTCCGGCATCTTCAATGAAGGCTATTCATCAATATTAAAAACCATGCAGACATTGGGGATCGTCATAGGAATAAATAGTAAAAACTTTGCTGCGAAGACGGATGATAAACGCATCACATCAGCGGAGGCGAATCTATCAGTGTTGGCGAAAAAGGCCAGAATTGACAAAATCAGCACCAAAGTTCAGCAAAACATGCTTTTTGAAGATGAGGAAGGAACCCTGTATGGTGCGGGAATAGCTGATTAGATGTAAGTGTCAAAAAAAAACATTATATACGATTTTTTCTTCGTCAAACTTTAAACACGTTTTTCTCGAAACACCTTTTTCTTGCGCGCGGGGCGCGATTCCGCTTCAACGACTACACCGATTTCGACGTTTGGCGGCTCAAATTAAAGCTTATTCAATTTAGGGGGCCTTCAGAAAGCGTTTTTTGTCAAAAAATATTTTTTAGTATAGTTTTTTTGAACGTTAAACAAATAAAAAGAGGCAAAAAAGGTGTTTTTTTTTCAGAGGGTCCCCATTTTTTTTAATAAGGGTTTTTTAAACATCAGAAATTCATAAGGCCCCCCAGATTTCATCTACTTTAAGATTTTTTTTGGTTTTTTCGTTTCAGATCACTTGGCAGGGCTGTGGAGTGCCCCGCGCACACTGTCCACCGCCGCGCACGACCGTCGTCAGTGAGGGCTGAAGCTGCTATTTTGTATTATTTTTACTCGAAAAAATTTTGTAAACTTTTTTAAATATAGACAAATAAATGGTACAAAAGTTAAACAAAAAAAATACTTATGTACTCTCAAAAAAAAATCATGAAATTATGCACATTTTCGGGCCTCTGAACTAGAACCTTCCCTTAATGTTTTTTATTGTCAGGCACGACGTCAACCAAACGTAGTCTGGATGTCCGAAAACAATATACACGGGATACCTGCGTGTTTTCGTAGGTATTCCGAAGAACACGTACTTAAATACGTATCTCGATAATATTTAATTGTTATTAAATATCAAATAACAAAAGTTTTCCTGGCATCCCTTTACTACTAGATCTTGGGTTAGTCCGAAGAAACTTATTTTATCTGTTATACTAGAATAATCGATACTATATATTATACGCCATTCCTTCGAATATCCGTATACCTTTCCTTGATCTTCTTGAATCAAGTTCACATCTTCCAACAGCTCGATCTTTATATAGGCACACACCCTCAATTTAGAATTATAAATTATATTACTTCACGTGTGATTAGGTCTTGATATTATTCCACTACAACTTCTAGCGGTGTTTCGTTGATTCTAGGATTTAGAATACATATTTGCACATTTCGCTATGCCAATTTGGAGGATAGTTTTCCTTCTCCATCTTTAGTGATCTTAATCTTGATCGGAGTGTTAAGCCAACCACCTAAAATTGTCTTAATTAGAGCAAAGCCTTTATTTTCATATTCATAGAATAAATATATTTATAAGAAATACCGAACTCGTTTGTCAATAGAATAACAGTATATATAAGAAATGCCATACTCGTCTATCGATAGTATAAAAGCATACAAAGAAATGCCATGCGCTCTTACAGAACAACGCCTCCATAGTCTCCAAATATTAGAAATCCCGAATGTCTAGACTGCGTAACCTGACCTCGTGTCGCCCAGGCTGCAACGCCACCACTTCAGATACTTCTAAGAAATAAACATAACGACGACCCTTAGTTTAACAAACTCCAGATCTACATATGGCACACCCGCTTTCCCACCATCGCTTTCCCACAAAAATTGAGCATCGACGATTCTCAGAGCGACTTCGAAGGCAGATTCGTTAATTGTACTTCGTGCAGAGAGGTCCTCTCTCTGGAGCCCATCTGACTAGAGCTCGGTATAATTAGTTGTTACGGCAGTTGTACTCCACGTTTTGCAAACGGGATGATAATTAAAAACTTTGTTAAATCAAAAACATATCATTCGCATCCGCTTGAAGTAAAAATCATTGTAATCAAATATTAAATAAATCATTACGTGCTAACACTCGCGGTCATCTCCTTTGTGTTAACCCGAAGACATCTTGTGATACCTAAACAAGCTCTGATTCTTCGCCTGTGCACATCGTATTCATCAAGGGTTATCCTCCTTCTTCGAAGACATCGACGGCTGCAGCTACGGAAGTCCATAGAAGGGAAACACACCTTGTCTGCCATTGATCAACATTTCGATAAGTATCCTCACACACACAATATTCATTTCACTCCTCATATTGGTCCTGATACTGACTACGAAGGAAGACTGCGCGGTCTATAAAGACACCGTTGGGCAACGGACCTATTGTTACGCGTATTACCATTCTGACACGTAATACAGCCCTGGAAAGGTTTTACCAAAAAACTTAACGTTCGAAAACCATGGGTTCTTTATGAGACGAGATACCTTGTGATGTGTACATTGCACAAGGGCAGAGTTAATATTGAACGCCAGTTGGATTTGAGTCATTTTTGAGCCATTTGCGTAACAGGAGGTTGGGTATTACCTGTACCGTAGGAATGATAAGGTTTGGTATTATTTATATTAACCCAACGGATCTGCTCGTTTCTAACTGTAGGGTACAATTCGATCAACACTTGATTTTTATCAAAATTGATTGCGATGATCTTAAATTGCCCAACAAATTTTTTATCAAGCTTGTGCTGTTTTTTGATTTTTTAACAATATTTCATCTCCTATTTTATAGATGGGGAGAGTTCTCGTTATTCTTTTATCTGATATAACCTTATTTTTTTCCCTAGCTTCTTCAAGTTTCTTTCTAGCTTTTAGTACAAAATAGTTAGATCAAAAAATGGAAAAGATCTACAAAACGGATGGGCAAGCCAATTTTTTTAGGACACGTAGAGGGTCATTAGAGATACCTAAATCCCCCGGAATCCAACAAAATTTCCTTGTGCTTTCTCCGCCATCTTGAAAAAACCGAAAAACAGTTAATCGCCGATATCTCAGCTCCTACTCTGGTTGGATTTTCGTTTTTCTTTTTTAGTTTTGTAGGGAAAAATGTTTTCTACGACGTTTGTTTGAAGAATTTTCTGATATATCTGTAAGAAAAAAAGTTACAATAAAAAAAGTGCGGCAAAAGAATGTTGACGATTTTTCATTGTTAATTATAGCGCCCCCTATCAATTTTATTAATTTTTTTTCCAAATAAAACTTGTAGAGGACTCAATTTCCAACAACTTTTGTATAACTGATTTTGCGATATCTCAAATATTACCCGAGATAGAAAGCGTCGAAGTTGTTTTTGCTCATTGTAACTGGAAAGAATCCACACGCAATTGGGATCCAACAATGTAGGAAAACCTACAAATATTATAATTTTAAGATATTATATTTTTGAAATACTAAAATTTTAAAGTATTATTAGTTTTAAATTGAGGGTTCGGATAATCGAGGATCGCATAACCGAGGTTCTACTGTATACTACTTTGGGTTTTTTCGTTTAAAAGCCATCGTTAACTGTTGTTATTTGATTCGAAATCCAAGCTTTTATAATGTAAGAATTCCGTGTTTGTAGTAGAACTGTTTCACCCTAAATTTGTTACAGCGATGGATATGTTACAGTCGATATATAATGGCCGTATATCAGATAGGCTACATTTTTTCTTCTATGCTCCATGTTTTTTGAACCCACGTGTCCATAAAATGATGCTGCAACATACCATTAATTTAAATAATGTACAAATAATAAAGTACAAACTAGAGCGTTTTTATCATCATTTTTGGATTTTGATACCTTTCGCTCTATCATGAAATTCCGAATTTCCTGATCATTTTTCTCCTCTTTTGGTGCCTCGATGGCTAGAACAATCAATTAGGTATATATTACTATAACAAATTATGTATTATAAAATAAGAAATATAAACAGAAATACTTCTCAGTTATTTAAATTTATTAGCGCTATTATTTTGGTGTAGACCTTTACGGCAAAATAATTAAAGCAATATTTAAGCTATTTTTCGAGTTTAACTCATTGTCAGAGCAATAGTTATTATCAGGACATCTGTTATATAGGAAACGGTAATTATCAGGACATCATTTACAAAGGAAACGGTAGTTATCAGGACATCATTTACAAGGGAATCGGTAGTTATCAGGACATCATTTGCAGAGAGAACGGTCGTCATCGGGACATTTCTTACCCAACGGTTATTATCAGGACATTTACCGTTCTTTCATTTGATTTCTCAATTATCACTTCACATATAAAAAAAATCATAAATTCGATTTCGGGAATATCGTCCCGTTTCACAAAGACTGAACGGTTGAATTACTGAAAAATGTATTTAATGGTGTTATGCTCTTTACCGGATGTTAAGTAAAAAAATTTTAATGGATTTAATCACAGAGGGTTTATGGCAAATAATACACCTTGTCTTTTTCAATATGAGATCGAATTCATTTGGGCATACGTAGATAACTATGCCCAAACGAATCCGAATTCGAATATCGATTTATAAATTTACAAATACTAGCCTTTGCTTATAAATATTCTATAAACTCCTTAAAATATAGATAACGGTACTTGTGAAAAAAATGAATCATTTATCATTTTACTTACCGTTCTCTGCGATAATCTCCGCGTGATATCGACCACTGTTTTTGTATTTTACAATACAGTTTATGCCTTGCTTGAACGTCACATTTTTTTCGTGCAGCGGACGCGACTGAATACACTGTCAACGCTCCCGAAATCGATGGATCGCATAAAAGACGACCAGGATACAATGTATATACATGCTTGCAACTTATTCGTTTTCTTATTACATGATGATCAGTAAATCGTTGGTGATCATGGTGCAAACTGTAGCAGTGGAATATATCTGAATAAGCAATTATTGAAATGATTAAATAAATAGATAATAAGAGCACTCTAATGTAACGTCATATTTTTATGTGAATCAAGCAAAATTAATGGAAAATGTATTTCACGCTGTCATCGTCGTAAAGACCAGTTGTCAATGAATTTAGAAAATCTTTTATATTTTTCGTGGTGTATACTAGTTTGTAAAGATCAATCTATAAAAATGTCCTGACACCAACAGTTTCTTCTGTGACATATGTCCTGGTAGCGGTTAACCCAAATTTAAAAAAAAATGTTAAAATAGACCCACTGGTTATTGAAATAATCAAATAAATAGATACGAAACTTGGGCCGAGCGCGCTTCTATTACTATATCTGCGACTTCCCCGCGTCTGCCGGTCTACCCCCACTACTCGACCACTTTCGCGCGCTCGGGGTTTTTCGTCATGTTTAGGCGCGATTTTCACCTATTTAAACGCAATTAATCGAAAGTCTAAGATTGACGATTTGTAGGTCAACAGTTCTAGTCTCAAAAGCCGCTCGGAAAACTTAAATCGGACGACCTCCAGAGCATCGAGCCTCTCCGCAAAATACGGCACCATTAAATGTGAATTGCAATAACGCAAAAACTACTTATCCGACAGCGCCCAGGTTTCGCACACAAAAAGTACCTATCAATACCTACTATCTCGCGAAGAGCCTGACCTACAACTTCAAAAATGGCGGAGTTATACATTTTTGAAAGAAACGCTTTTTTTCTCGGTTTCTTCAGTGTATCTCCCTTAATTATGGACCGATCAGCTTCTTTCAGCGCTCATTATTTGCGTATTTCAATTACCTACAATTCGTCCATTGGGACCAAATAGCTTCCTTCATTATTTTTTGTTCTATAAGCAAAAAAAGAAAAAATGTCGTTTTTTCACTAATTTGTTCATAACAAAAAATAAAATGGGAATCAGGAGTCGAAAAGTGGTCAGTTATGATCGGGAAGCTGTTCCGCGTTTGATGGCGCTCGCAGTTATCGGGTGCTATTTTTGTAAAAAAAAACCTTATTTGCTTGGCCTACAGAAAGACGAGTGTGAATCGTATGTCAACACTTTCCTTGTTCTATGTGATAGCAAGAAAATATACACGAATGATCTAACATGAACGGAAGAACTGAAAATGTTTTATGAGAGTCATTGTCATGTCACAAAAAGAAATTTTTAATTTATGCTGTGATGCACTAAAGCAATTGAAATGCAAGAAGTGGTTTGAAGCTGGGTGCTTAAGAGTATCTGCGAGTAAGAATGTCCATAGTATCAAAAGTCGAATTAAGAATTCTGTGGAATCGCTAGTCAGGGAAATGCTGTGACCAAAAGATTTTAATACAGCGTCTACTCGATATGGGAGGGATCACGAATTAGATGCTGCAATACAGTATAAACAATTATATGGTGTTGAAGTTAAAAAAGTTGGACTTATTGTGAGCAAAAAACTGCCATGGCTGTGCACTAGTCTGGATGGTGTAGTTGTTGACAACGGTCGTGTCTGCAAAATCGTAGAATTTAAATATCCAGTCAGTTGTGCAAAACAAGCGATTGTTGACTTTGAGTTAAGAAAGGTCAGTCACTTACTTACAATGTAGAGATGATAAAGTACAACTCAAAGAAAGTGCGTCATACTATACTCAGTACCAAATACAAATGTATATTTCTGGATTAAATGTATGTGATTTATTCACTCACCAGTAGCAAATTGCAGTTTTTGCATTTACGTCGATCGCAATGAACAATTCTTGAAAGCAGTTATCACGAAATGTGAGAATTTTTATTTCCAACATTATTTATTGGGGTTACACGCAAAAATAGTGACACAAAAAGGTCTAGAAAATACATCGAGCATCGAGAACGAAAAGCAAACTCGACCATTTACTGGACTACATATTTAAAATAAAATATAATTCTTGTTGAGTTCTGATGTGGACTGAATATTTCTAATAAGATATTATTTGTTATGTTTGCAATATATATATATACAAATATATGCAATATTTTATATTACAAATACGCATTTTTGATCAAATACAATTGTTCCTTATTTTTATATGTTTTTTATCCGATATTATAGGAGGCTGCAGATTTACTAAAACACTGTTACGTCCCAGCATGGGTGATGCACACCTTCGGTCGATAAATTAAACTACTACCTTGACTACCTCTGAACCAATGCAGCCTGCCGGCAAAATTCAAATATTATACATATTCTTAACTATTATTATCACCTTATATTTTCATTTACAAACTACACTTAAGAAACAATTAATGTTTCCGCTCCAGATGCAAACCACGGTTTCTCAGAATAGTCCCATATCATTTTTCAAACATTCGAAATACCAAACTCGACGAACAGCTGCGCAACGCGATAAAGAATGTTTTCCACTCTGACAAACATTTCTCCAAAGACCAAACATTTTTTCCTATAGACACTCTAGGATCGACAAATTCCAGCCAGAAAATGCTATAATTCACCCTCAATCTCAAGCGGACTGCACACTAAATTCTAAATACCAAATCCGAGAAACTTTCCTTCACCACCCTTACTCGCATCACATTACGACGAACGCCCTACTCAATATCACCACTCAAAAAGACCTAATTTCAAAAACACAAACTCTGCATCTTTTTCCTAGAACCATAAACTCGAAAACACATTGCCTTTTCCACGAAAAAGTCGTCCATAAAATGACGATCTCACGCCACCCCTGCGAGCTCAAGATAATCCCCTCCATAGAAAAACTAAGCGTCTCGTTAGAAATATAACCAATCAAACACCCGAATTTTTGTAACTCCCACCAAACAGAGACGAAATAGTTAATTTACTCTAAGAACAGCGATAGAACCTTGTTGGACTTCGCATTAGAACTCACTCGACTTCCAAATCGAGAACATCTACACCGTACACAAAAATCTTAAACTATTTTGTCGATATCCTCCAAGCATAATCTTAGTCTTGTGTTAAAACTTCAAAGTAAAATAAAGTATCAGTTTTGTTAAGTTTATGAGAGTTGTTGGTGTTGCAAACAATATTTTTCCCAATAAACTCATTTCTACGGGTCAATACCGAGAAGTTTTGGGAAAACATCATCAATCTAGAACGTCTTCGAAGAGGAATCAACCTCGACGATTTATCCTAAATCGTTGAATTGGTATATTGAGCACAAGTAAGTCTCAGGTGGCGAGCTCACGTCCAGCCGAATAGCGCAAGCCAATTCAAATATCGCGCGCACATCGAATCATCGACGGAACTCCACTGTCTTACCCACTTGGGACGTAACAACACAACACACATGTATTATATCATCAATACAATGAAACAAATTTTCAGTTATCTTGTTTAAAATCTGGTAAGTTTTTAAGCGCTGCATGATCCCAGATAGACAGCAGTGCCTCATATTGGCATCATATTTAGATCTTCTATGATGCATAGAAAGGCACACAGCTATGTGTCGCTTATGAGTGCTCACCTTCAAATCATATTTGTATCATATGATGATTCCTAATATTATATTAAAATGAAGCAAAGTTGTTCTCACGCGAGTATGCATGCAGTGAATTCATCAGCATTAGCAAAATCGGTTCACGATAATCCATTAATGAGTGAGTACATATACAGGGTGAATCGTAATGGGTAGACACCACTTTTTGATGGTATTTACCATGCGTCGTAAATTACCGACTACCTACAACTAGATTGCTTGACCGCTCCAGAGATGGCAGCTGCTTAGTGGCAGGCAACTACATTCATGCATCTTCGCCGATTTCGATGACATTTGGTATGCTTGTAGAATGGATAAAAATACAAGATATGAAAAAACTTCAAATTGCAACAACATTTATTTTTTCGCGTACTATACACTGGATATCAGAATGGTCCAGATAGCAACAAATCTCTTATTATTTATTGCAAATTTGTAATTTTTTCATACGTATCTCCGAGAGTTTTTAACCGATTGGGATGCAAATTAGCATAAAGGTAGAGGATGAAAAAATAAAGTTGACGGGTTTGTTATTTTTTCGATATCTCATAATTAAGGGGTTGAAACTGCCCCTCGATTTTTTAGTCATTTGCATCGTATGATCGAGTAGCCTTTTGCCATTCCGGGTTAAATTTACGTTAATATAAGTTCGTTTGAATACTCGAACACATATTTGTAAATTCCACTCACCCCCTCTCCCACCCATGCCCCTCGCGAACGTTCGAAGTTCTTACCGCGTGGCATGGACGAAAATTTGTAGATATAAAAATGGGATGAAATGAAAATGCAATGAGTCGAAATAGTATGTACAAATTAATCCGATCATACGATACAATTAACTAAAAAATCGAGGGGCAGTTTCAACCTCTTAATTATGAGATAGCGAAAAGATAACAAACCCGTCAACTTTATTTTTTCATCCTCTACCCGGGTAGAAATTGTAGTACGGCTCCGCTTCGGGCGCTGTCCGGCTGCCTGACTGCCGTATTACGGCCCTCGCACGGCAGCCGGACAGCGCCCCGTTAGAAAGTGTTAACGCTTAATCGGATACGGTCTTGATCAGGCTGCCTGATCAGGGCGCTAATGATTGCCTTACGGGTGCCATAATAGTGCCCTACTAGAATTTCTTTCCGGGGTAACATAACCTAAATCTGTACACAATCTATAAACACTTGTCAAAAGATACATTTTCGTCATCGCGTGATACGGGTGATACGATGCAATGATTTTCCGTAAAAATTAAAATATATAATGGTCTCCATTGATTTTGTAAAGTGTATGAGTGTGGAACATACGACTTAAAGCGATGGAAAAAACGATCATTTCGAAATCGTAAACAAATTTCCAATACCTATTAAAAAATAATAAGATAGTTCTATTGAAAAGTGCTAAAAAATCGACAAATTACGATTAACATTCATGTTATTATTCATGATGTTTCGGTCTTATGCTTATGAAAAAAACAATTTCCTCGTCTACTTATCCTTACTCTCGCGCCTTTCCACTTGTGAGAACCGGCGTCCATCAGTGTGGCAATGTGTGAACTAATATAGCAGGCCGCTGTAAAAGGCAAGCATGAGTATACCCGGGATATAAGGCAAGCGTGAACAGGGCCATCGTATGGCAAGCCTGGCACGGCCGTCTTACGGCAAGCAGGACCTTCTCAGGCTTGCCGTGTTATGGCAAGCCGTAGCGCTACCTGATCACGGCCGAGTAGGAAATAAGGCAAACCTTAGGCAATTTCTACCCGGGTACCTTGATGCTAATTTGCATCCCAATCGGTTAAAAACTCTCGGATACGTATGAAAAAATTACAAATTTGCAATAAATCACAAGAGATTTGTTGCTATCTGCACTATTCTGATATCCAGTGTATAGTACGCGAAAAAATAAACGTTGTTGCAATTTGAAGTTTTTTCATATCTTGTATTTTTATCCATTCTACAAGCATACCAAATGTCATCGAAATCGCGCGAAGATGCATGAATGTAGTTGCCTGTCACTAAGCAGCTGCCATCTCTGGAGCGGTCAAGCAATCCAGTTGTAGGTAGTCGGTAATTTACGACGCATGGTAAATACCATCAAAAAGTGGTGTCCACCTATTATGATTCACCCTGTAGAGCTCATATGGATATTACGGTGAGGCGTAAATATGTTCTCCTCATATAACGCTCATATGGGCGGCACGGCATGGACAATTTTTAGTGCTCATACAGCGCTCATATTGGCGTCACGCGTCACGGAAGTACGTTGTGCTCGTATGGGACTCATATCCCAGATAGACACGTGTAGCATCATATATACGTGTATTGGCATCGTATGTAGGTCTTCTATGATGTAAGAGAGGCACACCACTATGGGTCGCTTATGAGTGCTCACCTTCAAATCATATTTGTATCATATTGTGACGGGATGTCCGGCGGTGATTGAAATAAATGATATGGCTTGTCTTTGCGATGAAGGTTTATATTTTATTGAGGATAGAAAGAGGTTTTGATGCTGAGGAAGTCGGAGGAGAACTGATTTGGTTAAGAGGAAGGTGATGATGAAAGGGTTGAGAGAAAGAGTTTTGAAGTGGAGGGGATAGGTGATAAGGGACCGTGAGACTGTGGAGTCAGCAAGTTAGGGGTTAGCGGGAAAAGAGATTAGGGATAGATGAGAGTGGTGAGAAAGGAATGTGGGACCGTTACACTCCCCTTCTCACAAAAAGAGCGGATGCTCCTGCATCTGATTTACAAAATTTGTTGGTCATGTGATTCTATATAACAAAAAAAAAATTTGTTTACAATAAAAAAAATTTAGTTTGTGTGTGATTCTATATAAAAAAAAATGTTTTGACTGGTTTGTGGTGTTTGTGTGTATGTGTGTGTGTTTCTTTTCCTGCTTCCTATTGGTGGTTCTTGCTGGTTTTCGTAGTGGCTTGTAGAGGTTGTTGCTTTTCCTGTAATTTATAAAGATGGGTTACTCTTGGTGTTAGTGGGTGGTGGTGTGTTATGGTGAGGTGGGTAAGGTTGTGTGGTTGTATTGTATGTATAAGTGTGTATAAATTGGTGGTTGTTTCCTGTTTTCCTTTTATTTTATTTTCTTGGTTATTTGGTCCGAATTATATATTTGTGTTTGGTCCAAGTTATATTTTGTATTTGGTCCTGATTATATATATATTATTTGTCTTGGTTATATGTTCATGTTTTGGTCCAAGTTATATTTTGTGTCTAGTCCTGGTTTTCTTTTATTATTTTTTTTTTATCCTGCTGGAGCTGCTGTAACATTCTAAATCTTTTATTAGCTTGTTGATTAGTAGAAGAGGTATGTTACTTGGGATGTGTTGGTTGGTTTTGTGGGTGTTTTGGGTTCGTGGGTTGAGTGAATGAAGTTTAAGGTATAATTAGACATTTTATTGTAAAGAAGAAGAAGTTATATGTAGTGGCGTGCATCGTTAGATTGTTTTGGTATATGAGTGATTATTGTTATTGTCGTTGTTTATTACGTTTAATTCTAGAGAGCATATGGATTTCTCTGTGTCTAGGATGATTTCTGAGGTATTTATTAAGGGTTTCTCGTTCTGGATTGAATTGTCTATTATTTTGTCATGTTGAGTACTAGGGTAGGGGAGAAATTTGTTTGGGTTGTGGATGTTATGTCGATGGAAGGTGTTAGTTGAGTCGTACGGGTTTTCACTTGGCATGGCGGGCTAATATTTAAGGTGGCAGTGTTTTCTATTGTATAAATGGATGACTGATGGTTATCGCAATTGACGTAGAGGTTTTCTAATTTTGTTGCTGCAAAGAGATATGTGTTTGTATCTGGGATCCTGGACCAATGGCATGGCGGAGTATTTTTAATCGAATATCGCATATTTCTAAATTTTTGAATTGCGAGTTTCATAAAATTTGTGTTTCACATTGCGTGTTTTCGTCTATCTGTTGGACTGGGTTAACCTGGTCGCACACGTAGTACGACATCGTAATTTTAAAATTTGCTAAAGTTTCTAGATTAAAGTACTTTTCATAGTTTTCTAAGGTTCCTGTGTAACCAGAAGCCGGTTTGATGAAGACAAAACGTGAATTAGTCCTGGCTTTCGTGCGAGTTGTGTACTTTTTATTAAGGGGTTGACACTTGAGGCGTGTGCGTGGCATCTGTAACATGTGCCATTTTTATTTTGTCTATGTGTACTACTTTTGTTTTGGCGTTCTTAATTTCTAACTTAACATTATGTTTATCTAATACTTCTAAGATTTTAAATGGTCCAACATAATGGGGGTCAAATTTTCCTTTTCGTGGTTCCTTTATGAGGAATACTAGTTGTCCTTTTTCGAATTTTGGTTCTGTGATTCTTTTATCGTAATATCGTTTTGTTCGTTCTTTAAATTTGATTTGTTTTTCCCATGCTGTTTGTCGTGTCTTTTTTAAATTGTTCGTGAGGTTTGTCATGTAGTCGTCGTATGTTATGGTTGTTTCTGGAGGTGGAAATTCGGAAGGTGTACGGGCAGTTCTTCCGAAGACAAGTTCGTCGTTTGGTAGTAAGAAGAGTTTTGGATATTCAGAGACTAGTTGTAAAATGTGTTCTTTTTCTTCGTTATTCAGGTGATCTAAATGGAGTAATGATTTGAGACGTTGTAGTCGTTCTTCGTTATTTTCGGATACGTTTGCTGTATAAATTGATGCGTTATTGTTTTGCGAATTTTTGTAAAGATCGGTTTCGAGTTTGAATGGTGTTTCTGAAATGATCTCGATCGGTTGCAATTCTACAGTAGGAATTTCCAATTCTATTGATTTTGGTTGACGGTTGATTACTTGTAAGTATGCAATTCCGTTGTTGTTTTTTACTAATGCGCCGCCGTAACGTATGTCTTCTTTGGTTTTATATGGTGGGACGTATCCTTCTGAGATCTCGTTATTTTTTATTCTGATATGCATTATTGTTTTTGATTTCGGGGGGATTGTGATATATTCCCGTTCAAAAAATGGTATAGTATGACCATGGAAGGTTATGCATCTTTGTGTATATAGTATGTCGGCTGGGATCTGTTTGAAAAATGCGTCGCCAAGTATCGCGTTTTCCTGGATTGGAAATGCGTCGGTGACAATATGAAATTCTGCTTTTGCTGATTTAATTTGGATTGAGCATTTGCCTCGAGTGTATGTTTTACCGTCAGTTATACCTGTCAGTTCGTAAAATTCCCGTGTGTCGATTTTAGTTGCGTGATTGAGTGCGCTTCGTTTTATCAAGTTTATTTGTGAACCTGTATCAATTAATAATTTCGTTTCTCTGTGCATAAAATCAGGTGAGTTTAATGCAATTGAGGGAGATTTATGATTTTTTGAAATTCCCAATTTGAGCGTTGCTTCTCTGAATTTAATTCCAATTTCTTTTAGTTGTTCGCGATTGAATGTTTTTAGTGCTCTGATAATGAGTCCCGTGTCGCACTTTTCCGCGAGACGTTGTCTTAGTTTTTTAAGTCGACTTTCTCGAAAAGTGTATCAATGTGTTCTGTGCTGTTTGTTCTTGATTTTGTCGGGGTGTTTCTACCGGATGAATTATTTTGAGATTTTCGTTGCTCGGTATTTGAGTCTGTGTTAGGTGGTTCTCGATGTTCGTTTTGGTGTCTTTCGCGTGAATTGTTTCGGGGGTTATTTCGGTATCTATCGTTTGAGTGATTTCTGTATCTGTTGTTCGAGTGGTCTCTATATCTGTTGTTTGAATAACTTCTGTGTCTATCGTTCGAGTTATCTCTGTATCTGTCGTTTGAATAATTTCGATATCCGTTGTTCGAGTATCTGTCGTTTGAATATCTGTTGTTTGAATATCTGTCGTTAGAACGATTTCTGTATCCGTCGTTAGAGTTATCTCTGTATCTGTCGTTTGAATAATTTCGATATCCGTCGTTCGAGTGTCTGTCGTTTGAATATCTGTTGTTTGAATATCTGTCGTTAGAACGTTTTCTCGAATGATTCCTATAATCCCTGTATCTGTCGTTTGAGTTGTTTCTGTATTGGCTTCTAGAATTTCTGGTTTTGTTTTGAGTGTATCTGTCTCGTGAATTATTTCGGTATCTGTCGGATGTTTCTTGTGAGCGCCAAGAGTTTTTACCTTCGCGCATGTGTTTTATTGTGAAGCAGTCTTTTGTGTCATGTGAGTGTGATTGGTGAAGTTCGCAAAATTTTCCTGGGTTTTTGTATTCTGTAAAATGGACTTTTGCGGTGTTGAATGATATGGCTTGTCTTTGCGATGAAGGTTTATATTTTATTGAGGATAGAAAGAGGTTTTGATGCTGAGGAAGTCGGAGGAGAACTGATTTGGTTAAGAGGAAGGTGATGATGAAAGGGTTGAGAGAAAGAGTTTTGAAGTGGAGGGGATAGGTGATAAGGGACCGTGAGACTGTGGAGTCAGCAAGTTAGGGGTTAGCGGGAAAAGAGATTAGGGATAGATGAGAGTGGTGAGAAAGGAATGTGGGACCGTTACAATATGATGATTCACAATAGCACACCGAAATGTAGCAAAGTTGTTCACACGCGAGTATGCATGCAGTGAGTTCATGAGCATTAGCAAAATCGGCTCACGATAATCCATTAATGAGGGAGTACTTATAGGGCTCATATGGATATTACGGTGAGGCGTAAATATGTTCTCTTCATCTGACGCTCATATGGGCGTCACGGGGTGAACAAATTTTTCGTGCGCACATAGCGCTCATATTGGCACCACGGCATGACGTAAATACGTTGCGCTCGTATGGAGCTCATATGGATGTCACGACGTGATGAAAGTGTATTATTCATATTGAGCTGATATTGAAATTACGCTATGATGACAGTTTCATATTCGCACCGCCCTCGCGTTCAACTAGGATGATAAAGTCGCTATATGACACTCTTTTGTAATGTTGATGAAGGCCGTGTTAGTAATAAAAATTGGCGAAGTACTTTCCCTTGACTTTTTGTAACCTTATATATGTATATAAGATTACAAAAAGTAATTTTGCCAATTTCGCCAATTTTTATTACAAACACGGCTTATAATAAGCTATACAGATTGGGTCAACAATTAATTAACTTATTCAAATGAAGAGAGTAAATGTAAAATGTAAAATGTCGCAATTAACGCAGACTTTCATTTTACGCATATACTTCGCGTGGAAACTTTTCTCGATGTATCTGGCAGTCACGAAATACGTCGAGATATGCCCTTTGTGAAACGTTGTTGTTATACTCAGAGGTTATTTGTAAAAACTTAATGGTTAATCACACATATTATGATTGAATAATGCACTATACTATATATATATATATATATATATATATATATATATACCTTTAGATTGTATTAACTGCGTCAAAAAATCGTTGCGTTTTCCAAATACCGAGATTCACACGTTGGTCACCGCGACAACAATGATACACTGGCTGGCGTCGCAGCGTGGACGATGGGATAATGGAGGGGAAGGGGGGGGGGGGGTTGAGAATTATATGCGTTCCCTTTGTACTCGATGTATATTTGTCGAAGCCCCACGCTGCGCGACCGGAGTGGGGGCAACGCGGAGGATTACGACCGCTTCTTATGAAAAGGGTGAAAAAGGATGCACGATATTCGAAGTGTAAAATGATGAAAAATACTATTGCAGCAGAACTCATATCGCCGTCATATGGCGCTCATGGGATGAAAAACATGCATATTGCGGGCATATTGCGTTCATCGAATGAATCACTGAAAAACATGCATATCGCCGTTATGGGATATGTCGTTCGGAAACACGCATATCACCGTCACTTTGTACTCATAGGATATATCACTGAGAAATATACATTTTACTGTCATATTGTGCTGATCGTCTGTATCAGCGAGAACATGCCATATTACCGTCATAGAATGTATCACGGAGAAATATGTACATCGTCGGTATAAGGCACTCATGGGATGTATCACTGAGAAATATACATATTACCGTCATATTGCGCTCATTGAATATATCATTGCTAAACATTCATATCGCCGTCATAGAATCTTTCACTGCGAAACACGTGTATCGCCATAATATTGCGCTCATCTACTGTATTACTGAGAATTATGCATATCGCTGTCATATTGCTTGCATCGCGTTTCTACTACTAATGCTAGCCCAATGAATACACCAACAAAAATCATTGGATGACTTCCATGTGATGCTAATTTGAAAATATTTATGGCAGAAATAAAAATTACCGTCTTATGAATTCATCTTGTAGTGAACAGATGATGCATTTTTGAACCGACAAACTTCAGTTACGATGTATCTCAAATTTATGATATTGAATGAGCTCACGAAATGTCTTCGTCAACGTAAACGAAATTGCGTTCATGTTGAGTACAATTCAGGAAAACAATTGATGCTAACTAGTGAATACCCGCCAAAATGTTTACGCATTGCTTCCAAATGACGTATAATCTGAGGATATTAATTACGGACACTCGAGCACAGCGGTATGATTTCGACATGCTCTAAATGTACGATGCATTTCTAAACGAAGAACTGAAATAAAAATGTACTGTAAATTCACGATGCTAAATGAGTTCATGACTTTGCATCAAAGTACGTAATCGATATGCAGCAAAATTTATTGCAATTGATTACATGCACGGCGTGAAAATCATGACTGTCTATCTGGGATCCTTTCAACATGAATGTGGACCCTTGCTATGTTATATGTTTCTTCAGTTTCTTTTGTTGCAAACTCAGATTTTTTTTCTAAAAATGGTGGCATAACAGGTATCACTTTTTTACCAGTTTCATCAATAGCTCGTCGAGTATCCGGGAAGCCTTTATCAGCCAGAACAATATCTCCATCTTCTAATAAATCTAGTAAACCAGATTCAACTGTCATTTGTGAATCGCTTTTTCTCCCACCAGCCACTTTTGATTTGAAACTGATAAAGCAGCCTCCTGGAGTGACTCCGATAAGAAGTTTTGCCGTGAAACCTTTCTTGTAATGTGAATAGATATACACACGGTAATCAACGCTGGCAGGTATTTCGATCCTGAATTCAGTACAATCAATTATAACACGAGTGTAACTATAATCAGGATGAAAATATTCAGGCATTGTCCCTTGTACCACGTCCGTACTTGGCCAAAATACTAAATTAGATGTAGCACTTGATAAGTCTTGCAGAGATGAAGAGAAAATTCTTGAAATGGTTGTTCGATGTACGGAAAAAACGCTGATTGCCGAAAAAGTTTAAATTTTAACAAAAAATATGAATAGTTGATAAATGTCGTGTGTGACCGTGCAGATGATTGTAATTAGTCGTTTCGGCTCAGTATCGGTCCAAGATTCTCGGCGGTAAAAGAAACAAACCACAGTTTTACGTTTCGATCCTCTATTCGGATCCTCTTTAGAAATAATGATTTTATTGCAGCTAAAATCGTCACATTATGATTATTATAATGATGTTCGGTGTAACAATTAGTTAAGATCAATCGCATGGACAGAGATTTTTATTCTATTTTATAGGTTAAGTACTAAGGAATGGACGTACCTTAGTATGTAATTAATTATATATATCAAGATGTATTTCACTCCTCGTTAATTGTTTGGGAAATATGTATGACAGGCACGAGTGAATTGCGAAAATTTTGAACATGGAGAATTTCTCTGTTCATCCATTTTGTGTGTTCGAGCACGTGTGAGATCGAAATCTAACAGTTGATAGTCTGTTAGATATCATCTGTGAATTTCACATAAACGAACAACATAAGAGGTTGATTCATATCTCAATTAGTTGAACACACAAGAGAAAATCAGAGTAATTACCTGTAACAATTCACTGGTGGTATTTTAATTATTCAACGTTCCATAAGTAACGATGTTATTTTCCCACTAAATTTTTAAGTCACTGAGTGGCTTAAAAATTTATCAGACATCACTATTCCACCGCATATATTAACCTTTCTATCGCTTGGAAATAAATTTTGCTTTCCTTATCTAAAACGATCAGACACTAAATCGTATATCCACCGCTCCATAGCTGAATTTGAACACAAAATAAGTTACTTATTAGAACAACAAATACACAATGAAATTAGAACAAATTTTACGAACATCATTAATAAAATGAATAGACCTATTAACTACAACACTACAAAAAAAGTTATTCAAGACACAGCGGCTTTTCTTCGAAGTAATCCTCAATTATTAATAACACGAGCTGATAAAGGGAATATTACGGTGATTCTCAATAGATCTGATTATATCACCAAAACTTTAAATCTCCTCGCTGATACTACAACCTATAAACGTGTAAACAGGAACCCAATCACCAGTCTTCACAAAGGAGTTAACAAAATTTTGACTAGATGGAGAGCACTAAAAATTATTGACGAAATGACACACAAATACTTAAAAGCAGAAAATTGCATTCTGTCTCGTCTCTATTGCCTTCCTAAAATTCACAAAAACAATTACCCACTGCGCCCAATAGTTTCATCTATTAATTGCCCCACTCACAAATTAGCCGACTTCATTCAAGATAAACTATCAAAAATAATAAATACTACTGATTCCTACATCAAAGACAGTTTTTCACTACAAAAATTGGTCTCGAACATTACAATACCAGAGAATTACAGATTAGTCTCGTTTGATGTAGTTTCCCTATACACAAATGTTCCACTTGAATTAGTAATTCAGAGCCTCCAAAATAGATCTACATTATTTACAGAACAATTTCCGTTAGATGAACTTATAAAATCGATTGAATTCATCATGTTCTCAACTTACTTTACCTTCCAAAATACAATTTACCAACAAATATTCGGTCTACCTATGGGATCTCCTCTAGCCCCCATACTTTCGAACTTAGTGATGATTGACTTAGAAATGAATTGCCTACAAAAATTGAAATTTATGCTACCGCTCTATAAACGATATGTAGATGACATAATCATAACTCTTCCTTCGAATGAAATCGATGCCACTTTGGATACCTTTAACGCATACCACACTAAACTTAAGTTTACAAGTGAAATAGAACAACACAATAAAATACCGTTTTTAGATCTCCTTTTAATTAGAAACAACAACAACATTATCACAGATTGGTATAGAAAACCGACCTGGTCAGGCAGGTACATCAATTACTTCTCACATCATCCACTAAGCCAAAAGAAAGGAATTATCATTATGCTGGTAGACAGAGCAATTAGATTAGCGCACAAATCATTCCACCAAGATAACTTATTACTCATTAGAAAGACCATGATCTGAAATTGCTACCCAGAGAGTTTCACTGATCGAATCATTCAACGAAGACTGCAACAATTAGCAGCAGATCAACCAACGGTTAGCAGCTTTGACTCATCAAGATTAATAAACCTACCATATACTCAGAACATACATTATGAATTAGTACGTCTTTTACAACAATACAATATAACACTTGTGACGAATAACAAACACAATATTGCACTGATCATTGAAACAACCAAAGACAAAATCGATTTAGTGAATAGAGCCAATGTGGTTTACAAAATAGAATGTTCAGACTGCAATGCAGTATACATTGGACAAACAAAAAGATACCTAAAAATAAGAATTAACGAACACCAGAACAGCATAAAACACACAGACGCACCACACACTGCATTAGCATTACACAGCATTCAGACGAAACACAAATTCAATTTCAATGATGTTAAAATCCTAGACAATGAGGAATGGTTAAAAAAACGACTCATTTTAGAAATGATTGAACTTAAGTCTCACTCTGCCTCTATTAACTTCAAAACAGATATTCAAAAACTGAGTGGTATCTACAACAGCATTTTATAACTGACAGATCCGAATGAGAATAATACAATAACCAAACTTATGGTGAATACAATCACTAACATTAGCACATAAAAAAGTCTCAATAACATACACACATAAAAATCGGTACTATAGTATACTTAATTGATAATAAATTCATTAACCAGTGACGCCCATCGCGGCACTTTAACGAAACGAAAGGCCTTCCTTAACGTGCATGAACCGAGTATGTACGGCACTGTCGCATAATACAAAGAGACCGGGATATCTCTCGACACCAGAGCTGCCAGATCGCGCGCGAAATTTACCCCCTCTCTAGCGTCCTGCGCGCCCATCACACAATCATAGTAGCGCGTGTCCGTGAGCGAGCGATGCTCGGACATTTTCGGAAAGAGCCGAGCGCGGTCGGGCAACTTCGACCGTGCCTTCGGCAGCTACACCAATACATGGGCGCTGAGCCCGTTCATGTGCGGCCAAGCCGAAACTGAGGCTTCGAGCGAAAAAGCAATCTGATGGGAAGACCAGAGGCCCAAATTTTGTTTATTTTTTTTCAATATTTTTTTTTATATTTATACGAAGTGAAGGTGACCACCCACACATTCATTTGCCAAAGTAGTACGCGCGCAACTCTTAAGAACTTTCTAAAAAATCGACTTTTAAAAATTGCCTAGCCAGGTAAAAGAAGCTCACGTTTGAAATTTGTTAACTGGTCGAGTGGTCGAGTGGTGAGCGTACTCGACTAATAACTGCTAGGTTGCTGGGTCGAATCTTGCCCGTGGGTACCTTTTTTCGATTTTTATACCCAACAATAAATTAATTTTATATGCATAATTGAAACGCTACTTCTACAGAACAAATATCCACTTTTTTTATTTCAAAAATGCATTTTATTTATTTAAAATATTTTTGTGGTGCACATGAAATACAAAATGATATATACATACACTACCGGCGAAAAGTTTCCGGACAAAAGTTGAAAACAGTGCCGGTACAGATTTTTATGCCATTTCGCCGGTAGTTGGCCTAGGCCAATTTAACCAACGCCATTTTAAAGAGGAGGGATTTACCATCATTTTGGCTTAAAAAAAAATTCACGAAAATTTGTAACGCATTTACGTTACAAATTGTTTTACCACAAACGAGGTCCACTCGAAAAAAAAATAAAAAAACGAGAAATAATGGACGTGTTCAAAACTGTGTGATCATTGTAAAAAAATCGTGATTTTTTTTTTAAAAAGCCAAAATGAAGGTAAATCCCTCCTCTTTAAAATGGGGTTGGTTAAATTGACCGAGGGCAACTACCGGCGAAGTGGCATAAAAATCTGTTCCGGCACTGTTTTCAACTTTTGTCCGGAAATTTTTCGTCGGTAATATATGTATATATTATTTTGTATTTCATGTGCACCACCAATATCTTTTATATAAAGAAATGCATTATTGAAATTAAAAAAAGTGAATATTTGTTCTGTAGAAGTAGCGTTTCAATTATGATTATAAAATTAATTTATTGATGGGTATAAAAATCGAAAAAAGGTACCCACGGGCAAGATTCGACCCAGCAACCTAGCAGTTATTAGTCGAGTACGCTCACCACTCGACCACTCGACCAGTTAACAAATTTCAAACGTGAGCTTCTTTTACCGGGCTAGGCAATTTTTAAAAGTCGATTTTTTAGAAAGTTCTTAAGAGTTGCGCGCGTACTACTTTGGCAAATGAATGTGTGGGTGGTCACCTTCACTTCGTATAAATATTTAAAAAAAATATTGCAAAAAAAATAAACAAAATTTGGGCCTCTGGTCTTCCCATCAGATTGCTTTTTCGCTCGAAGCCTCAGTTTCGGCTTGGCCGCACATGAACGGGCTCAGCGTCCATGTATTGGTGTAGCTGCCGAAGGCACGGTCGAAGTTGCCCGACCGCGCTCGGCTCTTTCCGAAGATGTCCGAGCACCGCTCGCTCACGGACACGCGCTACTATGATTGTGTGATGGGCGCGCAGGACGCTAGAGAGGGGGTACATTTCGCGCGCGATCTGGCAGCTCTGCTCGACACCAGTACGCTCGTAGATTCGCGAACTGAGACATCGATCGAGATCTTTCTCTCAAACTCGAAAGTGAGAAAATAACATCGTTACTTATGGAACGTTGAATAATTAAAATACCACCAGTGAATTGTTACAGGTAATTACTCTGATTTTCTCTTGTGTGTTCAACTAATTGAGATATGAATCAACCTCTTATGTTGTTCGTTTATGTGAAATTCACAGATGATATCTAACAGACTATCAACTGTTAGATTTCGATCTCACACGTGCTCGAACACACAAAATGGATGAACAGAGAAATTCTCCATGTTCAAAATTTTCGCAATTCACTCGTGCCTGTCATACATATTTCCCAAACAATTAACGAGGAGTGAAATACATCTTGATATATATAATTAATTACATACTAAGGTACGTCCATTCCTTAGTACTTAACCTATAAAATAGAATAAAAATCTCTGTCCATGCGATTGATCTTAACTAATTGTTACACCGAACATCATTATAATAATCATAATGTGACGATTTTAGCTGCAATAAAATCATTATTTCTGAAGAGGATCCGAATAGAGGATCGAAACGTAAAACTGTGGTTTGTTTCTTTTACCACCGAGAATCTTGGACCGATACTGAGCCGAAACGACTAATTACAAAAATATGAATAGTCTGTTTTCTTTGGAAATTTTACAATTTTCTGCAGGGTCAGTTAATCTTCTTAGTAAAAATTGAAAATAGTCGAGTGTTACACCAGCAAGATCTAAGCATTGCTCATCATTTTTGATTGATGAAAAGCCAGTAAAACTCCTTGTTGAAGTCAGTGTGTCATTCTCGATATCACGTCCAACTGACTGATTTTTTTGTATTCTTTTTATGGCGTACCGCACTTTTTATCTTTTAATTGTTTTTTATTAGGCACGGTAATGAGGCTTGGACTCATTGTTTTTGTTTGAATTTCGGCATCACGACACGAAGTCGTGTTATTGATGTATCGATTGCAGATGAAGGTTTTTTTCGGCTTGAATGAAATTGAGCATAAAAATATCCACTTGATACTCTTGATGGCAAGTTTCTTTTTCATGATTAGTTCGATTTGATACAGCATTATTATCCGTGTCCAGTACCGACTGCTCCATCAGTTCTTGGATTATCTGTTGCGTTGCTTCGGTGGTAATTGGCTCTTGTTTCCTCATTTTTCGCTTCATGAATCGTTCATGTCTGCAACGAAGATAAAATAACTGTAAAAGTTACAAAAGAGAAAATTGTAGTTATTGGTGTATTTGAATTGTACATAAATTTGTATACGTCTTCATTGCTCCTGATATATCCAGCTCTTTTGCTTGATAAGAAGGAGGGAATATGGTTGGAACGTAGTTTGGACTTGATACTTCCGCAGATTTCTTATTTCCAATAAAATGCTCACTGCATATTACATCCTACGGCTTTGGACACCATGGTGATCCATCCGGATTGCAAATTAATTCAATTAATTTACTTTATTTAATATTTATTTTATAGGCATCACGTTCGACGTGCTAGCTTTTCTGCGTCATGACTATGCAATCCATTTGTTTCTTTGTTCCACTTTAATTTCGCTGTTGGAGATTGGTAAAATTTGCACTTACTTCGTACACCGTTGTTTTTACAATTAACTTCTCGACAAGTGGAATGGCTCATTTTATTTAATAACACGATGCTAATCGTACGAAAATCTTCCTGGGTTATTTTTCTTTTTTGCCACGAACGGCGCTGGGGTAGATTTGCTTATCTCCTCCAAGAGCTTGCACGGAGCGAATATCCGACCTCTCCGCTGACTGTCCAAAATGGCAGAAAGTTTACATTTGGGGTGAAAACGAAGTCCGAAAGATCTCGGTCTCTCATTCGAAAAGCGTACTCAGCATTTTGGCCACCTCGCTATTCCACTTTAGGCTAATTCTCTCGGTTATATAGAAGTATGTCGCGACACCGCCCGCGAGAATCGTAGCCATCTGCCGGACTTTGGCGGTACTGCCACTGCGACAATAACTCGAGGCAACATTTAGATGGAGAATAGACCACAGACAAAATGGTGACCAAAAGCTACTACAATAGAATTTATATATCTATAGCGCCTTCATACGACGCGGTTATCGAATGCATCATAGAGTAACATAAATATCGCCATCATATGGCGCTCATGGGTTGTATTACTGAAAAAAATGTATACTACCGCCATAGGATATGTCACTTATGTTAGAAATACGCGTACGCCGTCATATTGTGCCCATCGAATCTATCATTGCTATAGATCGAAATCGCCGACGTATTGCCTGCACGATATGCACACTACCAATGTTAACCCAATGAATATGTTAATAAAAATCATTGCATGACTGTCATATGATTCCAATATGAGAATATTCAATGCAGGATTTGAAATTTCTGTCTTGTGATTTAATGATGTAGTCAACGGATGATTCGAAACATTTCGAAACGATAAATTTACGCCACGGTGTATATCAAATCTATGATACTAAATGAGCTCCAAAAGTGTATTCATCCATGTAACCAAAGCGTGTTCAAGTCGCGCACTATGCATCAGTCAATTGATGCTGCCATAGTGAAACTACGTCAAAATTTTTACACATGACTTCAATATGATCTGTAAATTTCAATATGAAAAACTGCAAATTTCAATTGCGGATACTTTGACAAGAGCCATATGAGTTCGACATGCTGTAAACGTATGATGCACTTTCAAACGTCAAATTACAATCAAAATGTTTTGTTAATTAATTATACTAAATGAGTTTATTACATGTTATCACAACATGAAATCAATGCGCTGTAAAATTAGTTTTTTCTCGTGTATGCACTGCGTGCATATCATGACTGTCTATCTGGGTATATTCACCTATATCAAACTGTTTAGTCAGCGCACTTCGATAAATCAACGCATCAGCCCGTTTTTCTCGGACTCCACTGACAAATATTGTTATTTCACATTAAAAATTATTATTACTCATAATCAAATATAGCCTATGTTACTGGGGAATAATGCAGCTTTCTACTGGTGAAAGAATTTTCAAAAACGGGTCAGTATTTCCAGAGATTACTTCCTACAAACTCACAAACTTACAAACTTTACCTCTTTATAATATTAGTATAGATTGTATTTCACAATATCTTTTAATACTTGAAAATCAAGTACGCCTTCACTATCACGCAACTAAAAATTCTCATCATAATAATTATTTTTCTCCATGTTGTTAACGATAAAAAAAGATAAAAAAACGATTTAATCATAACGAGCACGTTTTAACTACAGATAACAATTGCCAATGCCGACGATACCGTAGCATCTTAAACGTAAGCATTCCAGGTAGCACAAATGTGAAATTGATGCCTATCAGTTACCGTTCTCAGGTTATCTTTGAGGAGGTTCCACAGCCCCTCGTTTGAGAGGCGAGGGGGAAGGGAAACTTGTATCTTACCGACTTTTATTAAGTTGGTACTGGTCACATAGCGTCTATAGTATTAGGCATAAATGAACGTACGTGAGTATAGCATTGGGAGTACCGTAACCTAGAAATCATTTGAAAAAAAAAGTATTTCCGATAAAATTTCTTTACGTAATGGATACAGTTGTAAAGTGGAAAGGACGTTTTATGAAAAAGAAACCTTACGACCATATGTTACGGCGTCACGTAATTCGAAAAAATAATACAGGGCGTAAAGTGATAAAATAAGCAGTGACATGTAATGAAAATAATAAACCTGATGCAGCTTTGTTATCTTTGACATACATGAATCACATGAAAGGGCAAGTGAGGTGTTTATCATGCAAAGAACCTCTTCTCCTCTAAAATATTGTACAAGAAAAGGCAAGTGGTTTGGATACTATTTTCTTCATTCAATATACTAAGTGTGAATCTGTACACTCTGTAACCGGTAGTCAAGGCTATAAGCATCCGGATCCAGAAATTTTGTAAAAAAGAATTCGTTGCTGTTAATTCCAAAATTGTTCTTGATAAGTCTCTGAACTTGTTGATAGGAATAAATAAAATTGTATACAATATATTTATCGATTTAATAATTTTAGGAGCCCCACATACTGGAACCGGACATACACAGATTGATAAAATCTTCAAAATATTAGAACTTCATGGTATATCCCAAAAAACTTTTAACGCCCATGAAAAAATTTTAGGCAACGCCATTGAAGAAGTTGCTAAGGAATCATGTCAAGAGATTATTCGAGTGGAAAAGGAGCTGACACTGGATGATTTTGAAAAACTTCAGAGTATGCTGTAAGTAATATCGATATTGTAGATTCCAAAATGGAATAACGACGACAATATCAGTGCATAATAACCAACGTTTTTAAAAATTGTATTATATCAATTAAAATATAAATCAATTTATATTAACCCCCTATAGTCACACCTCCTAATAATAACGTAATAGTCACACGCGGTGTAATATACCCCACCCACTTTGGCGACTGGAAAATCATGCAAAAATTGCAAAAAAAAAGTTTTAAAAAATTCTGCAGTCTATTTTCAACCTTTTTTTTATAAGACTGTTTAAATTATTTTACAATCGCTTCATTTTTTTTATAAAAACAAATTATCGAAAAAAAAAATTCGGAAAAAATGACTTTTTTTACAAAAAATTATGTAACTCCGTTAATTTCTGTCTTAAAAAAAATCATTTGATATACCTGAAAGAGTACCCTTCAAGGTAAGGAGGGTGGAATAATCGTCCGCTTCAAAAACTATATTTATTTCAACATCTGAAGCGCAGACTTTTCTGAAAAAAATTTTACTCCAATTTTATCGAACTTATCGATATTTTATTATAAAAAAAACTTCAAAAAAATTTATAAAAATTTATATAGTAACTACAATACATACTTAAATTTATTCTATGGAAAATTTTTTTTACTCAATACCTAACCCGCAATCAACGCAAATATATGCTCTGTTCTTGTCACATATGGTTCGGCCGCATGACGGGCACTGCATATAACTTTTTCTATCGCTCCCTCGGGGACATAAAGTACATCTTGATTGTTTGTCTAATTTGGGACGCTCGTACTCAGTGTTCCTCACTTCCCTAACATTCAAAATAGCATTTATACCAGTTTTTAAATCACTTCGGAGAGAGTTTACACTGTGTCGTTCTTGCAAATGCGGTTTTATCAAATATATGTACAACGATTTCAAGCATTGCTCCATAGTTACTTTCCCGTGTAAATTGTTTCTATTATTGTGCTTCGGAATCAGTTCCTCCAAGGGCGACCTGCTCTTCAACTTCTTCGAGAAGTTGTTCTCGAATATTCCTCTGTCGAAGATTATACGCCATGTCTATTGCATATAAACATTAATGAGAAATTTGAAGAAAAAAAAATATTATAAACATTGTTTTTGTCACTTACTGTGATAAATTGACACAAAAGATGTACAAAAATGATTCGCTCCAAAAAATTTTTTTTAACACGGTAGTCACATGGGGTGTGGCGCACCCCAAATTTTTACACGGTCCGCTTCAATCGGCTGTCCAAACAAAACTAACGAACCTTTTGAAATAGGACCGACACGGCATCCTTCTCGAAGGTTCAAAAAGCCTGTAGATGGCAATACTAGGCCCATTTTCGAAAAATTTCGGACCGGAATCCGAGGTTGAAAATGGGCTGGGGTGTATTTTACCCAGTGTGACTATAGGGGGTTAATTTCGTATTGTAAAACAATTTAGAAATTACTAAGTTTTCAGTTAATATGCACTATATTTACAACAATTATTATATATAATTAATTATTTAAAAAAATATAAATTCATTCACTAATTATTGTATTTTTCATTACACCTCAAACATTATTTTTTCGTTCATAATATATAGCCCTCCTGAATACCAAGATGTTTTTATGGCGATTGAAGGAACTGAAGCGAATGGTCAAGTAATCCAAACAGTCAGAATAGCAGCGTCCTTTGACATGGGTTGGAACCAAAGATCGAATGGTCATGCGTATGATAGCCTCAATGGATATTGTTGCTTAATAGGATTGAAAATTGGAAAACTTTTAGACTATAAGTGTTAGAATAGAAAATGTGACATGAATCGTAACACTCAGATTAAAATTGAACATGACTGTCGATTAAATTTGCATGGTACAGCTAAGGGTATGGAGACTTAAGGTGCTGTAGACTTGGTCACTAGTCAAGAATTGAAAGACAACAACGTTCAGATAGGTTTTATGATAGCTGATAATGACAGTTCGAGTATTGCTGCTGTACAAAATACTGTTAAAACTCACAAAGTTTTAAAGCAAGCTGTCATGAACCACAGCACCAAAGGAGTGAGGAATAAACTATACGAAATTGCAAAATCAAAGTATCACAATCCAGACGATGAAATGTCTCGATTTTATTAACCATTTGAAAAAATGTTTCACATCTGCAATGAAACAAAATTGTGGTAACCTTGCAGAAATGAAGAATGCAATAAAAAACATACCAAACCATATTTATAATACGCCACATTGTCATATGACATTGTCGGGCATGGTGCAAATCAACAATAAAAAATTATGAAAGGAGTTATGATGTCAACAATCCTATCCTTCACGAGAAGCTTACAGAACTCTTTAATGATTTACAAGCAAGTGCAAGCAATTTTGTAATGGCTGGATCAACTGAGGCAAATGAAAGTATAAACTATTACGTGCTAGCCAGTAATATCGAAGTCGACACAGTATGTTCGGCCGGTATCTCAAATTGTCGACAGTCGATAAAATACCAACACGGTTATCACACACCTTAGAAACCAAATAGACTAGGGGAGAAATCCCAACAAAAATCACCAGTATACCACGCCCTTATTACATATACACACCGCAGAATTCAAAACCGTAATCGAATATAGGCACTCTACCGATTTATAAACATCCTGTCTGGCAAACCTTTTAAAATTTCTTTCCCCTTTTTTTCAACGACCCTCTTGTGCGACTGCGTCGCTCGAAAACCTATTTATAAAAACAAACCCTGCAATTATTATGAGAACTATAATTTGAAACTCTACTTTCTTTCCCACGAGCATCACCCGCGAGGCGACGATCTCACGTCACCTCCGCGTGATCGAGATAAACCCCTCCGTGGAAAAAACAAAGGGTCACACGACAAATCTGACCAATCAATATCAACCGTCTGCATTGTAATCTACCTCGCAGAGGCAGAACGTTCAGCTCTCTGTAAAACTTCAGGCAAATCGTTTTCTGCCTTCATCGAGTCTAAATCGAAGCTCTAAATCTCAAACTCCGCATAATATCTCAAACTCTGTAAAACTCGAAGTCAATACACCTCCAAACTCACTATCAATCAACAGTTAATAAAGTTTACATTACTGGTTATTGTTATAATAAACCAAGTGAATCATTATTTCTCTCTTGTGTGGAGAATCGACGTGAACCTCATTGACATCCTATCGATTCTAACGAATCGATCCTACATATTAAGTTTTGCGTTGTGTTCGGAATTCGCGAGCGATCATCAAAGATTCACTTGCGTGGAAACTTAATCATTTTCAAAGTTCGCGCCCTATCTCCGATCGCGCCGCGTCTTCGGTCGGTGTCTCCCTCTTGGGACATAACAAACAATACCATGACTAGCAAGAATCTCAAAATAATATGCTATAGTCGAACAGCCAGTTCTGATCAAAGATTTACTTGTACTGTAAGTCAAAAAAATTTAGGAGAAAAGTATATTCTCCGAGTATTCAATAAATTGAATATTGTTTGGAACAAAGAATTGGACTGTAAATTAGTACAATTGTTTGAGAAGGCTCGAAAAAGATATGAAAGATTTATAAATCCTGAATATAAAAGGAAACGCGTTGAAAAAAGGAACGAGCGTGCACAACTCCGCAATCGAAAAGAATCCTTAGAAGGCCCAAGTTATGAAAGTAACGTCTCCCTCTTTGATTGTAACACGAATGACGGATCACTTTTTAAGGAGAATGAAAATATAGCACCTTTCAGTACACCAGAAGTCGAAATTGTTTTCTTTGATCTCGAAAGTGGTGGTTTTGATTTAATTAAAAATGAAATATTACAGATTTGTATGATTTCAGAAACGCTTCAGTTAAATGTATACATAACTCCGACTAAAGCTATCAATCTCAAAGCATCTCAAATACATAAATTGACTAAATCACATACAAAGTTATTCGAAAATGGAGTTGAACTTCTTAGTATTCCATTAAAACAGCAGTTCAACGACTGCTTCTGTATCTACAACAATCGAACAAAAAATGTACAATAGGCGTCTAGTTATAGCTATAAATCAATATTTCCTTGACAGAGAATTTAGCAAAGTTATAGCAGGATTTACTGATACTTTGCATTTGCTTAAAAAGAAGTTTACGCAACTAGACAACTATAAATTAACAACTTTGGCTAATGAATTTCTAAATGCCGACGAAACCATTGTAATAAATAGCGCTCATGATGCTTTATATGATTCCCAGATACTGAAAGGCTTAGTTGTTCAAACTTTTGAAATAGAGAGTTTAATTCATATCGCTGCAACTTACGAAGATGTAGAACTGAAAATGAAAAATTCTCGACGAATCAAGAATAATTTGCAATATGTAATACCGCTTCGAGGAGTAATCTCGAAACATATGTTATAGAGATTATCTGAGTTCAATATCCCATATCAAACGTTAAGTGAAATATTTGTAAATGAAGGTATTCGTGAAACGCGTTCTTTTTTACGGGAAGAGCTTGTTGGTGGAAAAGCAACCATCATCAAACGGGAGAATATTATCGATGCTATCATAAAACACTTAGAAACTTGGACCAATGATAAAAATTCATAAGTACTAATTATTGAATTTGATAAAATTAAATACATTTCGTATGACATGAAGAGTTGTTTGAGATACCGACAATATTTTGTGATAATACTTTTTAAAACCTGTGTTTATATATCAATAATTTAAGATACCAAAAAAATAATTAATTGTGATTATACAATTATATTTTTGCATAAACGATTAGTCATCTAATAAATACATCATTATTGCAAAACATTTTATTCCCCATTCTCCATTCTACGCAAAATAGATCAGCTACAGTGCGTTTGAATAACGCGCTCATAATCAGTGTCACCAACATTATAACCATACATATTTTGACAACGTTTTTATACTTTTGTATGAATAAACGGACAGTAAGGTAATATTTTTATTTTATATAATGGGCAAACCGGCGTTTACCTTTAACTTTGTGCAATTTGGAATTTATGTGTCGTTCCGAACCTACTTTATTTTAGGTATAAAAGTACGCATTCATAAGAGGCTATTTTAAATTTGCAATTTTCTTTAATACATTTCTCTGACACTACGCGGACGAAAATTCGAAAAAAATTCTTGGACACTTAGTATTTATTAGCCATTCTTGCCATCACGGCCTCAGAATTTTTACATGGATTCCACATAAGTTTAGCATATATTTCTCTGTTCCTTAAATTAAATTATCTTATCACTCTTGATTTCCTCAACATATTTACATTCTTTGGTTTCACTTCATTCATCCACCTTCCTCCCTGCATTTCTCCACTCATTCCTCTTGCTTTATATTCTACTTGACTTATTGCTTCTCTTCTTTCTCCCTTGATGCTTTTTCAAATTCTCTACAGTCGTCGCATAAGCTGCGGTTTACAAGTCCGTTCAAGATCACGTTCCACTTATTTTGCATGTGCCTATTTCCGAATAGCAACGCAATTTTATTCTTTAATTCCTCGTGCAATTTCGTTTTGAACTCCGCGCATTGCCTTGAATGGTCGAGATTCTCTTCCCCCTGCCGGCATAATTCAAAGATCGAACGAGCCCGCCGAAATTCGATCAGAATTATATGAGCGCCTCGTTCGAAGAGATTACAGATGTAGTACCCCTCGTGTCCACTAGATGTCACAACGTTTAGAGTGAGTTAAGAAAGAACGAACTCGCCGTTCTATCTATCGTATCGCGTCTATGTTCACGATCCTGCGTCATAATGTTTAGAGTATATTCTTCCCCGAAAAAGAAACGAAAGAAATTTGCAACAACTTGTCCTTCTTATGGGTGGGATGATGCTCTTTATAATTTTTATACGTAGCTTTGGGGAAGGGTTGTAATCTCTTCGAACGAGGCGCTCATATAATTCTGATCGAACTTCGCCCGGTTTCGGCGGGCTCGTTCGATCATTGAATTATATTTCGCGCCTCATTCTCGAGATTACAGATGTAGTTGTTTAGAGAATGCAACATTTTTTTATATATTTTTTTTACATTATGTTATACATGATGTTAATTTTTCATAATATTTAAATTGTGACTTACACATAATCTTTTGATTTCCAAAGAGAGGATCTTCTTAAGTGACTAATTTTTTAATACTGTTAACGCAAAATTTTGACAATTTTTTTTTATTGGGCAGGCATACACTTTAGCAAATATCTTCGACTTTTCGGACCATCCTGCCGTTTTTCGAATGGTATCGATGTTTACTCCTTTTGCAAAAGCCAGGGAGGTTGCCGGATGCCTCGTTGAATGAGCGCTGAAGACCGAGACATCTATTCCGCTTTTATCTAATACTTTTTTCAACCAATGATCGATGGTCTGACTTGAAACTGCGTTAAATGGCTTCCTAGGTGCTGTAAAGAGTCTCTTTTCGTTACCTCTAAATACCTCAGATTCTTTTAAATATCTACCCAGTGTTGTTAATACGCACAACTCTGGTTTTTCTTTATACGCTGGAATTATTAGATTTGGTTGCAACCTCCCTGGTCTAGACGTCTGAATTTGATCCGGTATCCTTATTTCTAAACCATCTTTTCCTTGAGTAATATTGCTTATATCTATTGTTGATAAAGTCTGAGCTCTATGAGCCGTACACAACGCTATTAACATGACCGTTTTTCCGTTAAAGCTATAAAAGATGACTTTTCTAAGGGAAATAGCGTTTCTAAATATTTTAACACAATAGGTACATCCCACGTAAAACTGTACTTTGGTTTTGGAGATCTTAGCTTCGATACTCCCTTCAGAAACCGCGTAATAGTGGGAACGTCTCCTATCTTATCCTTTGACAACAATGATATTGCCGATCTAACTGTTTTCAGTGTACCTTAACTAGCGTTCTCCCCATATTTTTTTTTACTATCAAGGAAACTCTGTCAGGTGTATCTCGCCGATTTTGATGAAATTTGGCATGGTCATAGAACGGACAAAAATAGGGGTCACTTATTTTTTTTACGTGCCGAGATTGATTTTGAAGGGGTGAAACGCACTCTCGACAATAGGGGTATTTTTCGTTTTTCGGCGATAACGTTTGAACAATAACAGATACGAAAAAATTTCAAATTGCAACAATATTTATTGTTTTGCGTACTATACATTGGATATGAGAATGGTGCAGATAACAACAAATTTCATATTGTTTATTGCAAATTTGCAATTTTTTCGTACGTATCTCAGAGAGTTCTTAACCGATTGGGATGCAAATTTGCATACGGGTAGAGGGTAACAAAATAAAGTTGGGGTGTTTTCTTGTTTTTCTGATATCTCATAATTAAGGGGTTAAAACTACCCTTCGATTTTTTACTCAACTGTATCGTATAATCAGCTGGCCTTTTGCCATTCCGGGTTAAATTCACGGTAATATAAATTCGTTTGAATACTCGAGTACATATTTGTATATCCCACTCACCCCCCCACCCCCAATCATCCCCCTCCCAACCGTTCAAAGTTCTTACCGCGCGGCATGGATGAAAATTTGTAGAAATAAAATGGGTTAGACTCGAAGTTCAATCAGTCAAAATAATCGATACAAATTTCCCTGTTTTGGCTTAACATTACCCTTAAGGGGGTAACTCAAAAACTTTATTCATTCGTGAACGGGCGGAGATAAAAAAAAAGTTTATAGGGACGAAACGTTCTGCTCTTCGACTACTAGACGTTCGTGATAATAATGATGAATATAACAACAAATAGCATATTATTTATTGCAATAATTCGTGAATAATTGGATCAAAATCACTCGTTAATTGTTCGTTCATATCGGTACAGAAATAGGTAAGTCTTTCGCTATTACGGAATAATTTCCTGCTTCGGAAAGTAACTGGATTACTATGGTATTTTTACGAAAAAAGTCTGTTCGGCACATACTGCCTTTGAAGATTAAAATATAATCGGAACACTTTAATAACCATTTTAACAGTAAATTTGTTATGGATTATACGTATTACAATAATGATATTTGTGATAAAAGTGTTTGAAACACAGAGATTTTTTACACCACGCACAAGTGTGTGCATATTTAAAAAGGTTTATAAATCGTGGAGAAGAAAATTGGTTGTGTGTTTTCGACGTATCGAGAACACTATCTGCAGAGATTAAAAGATTAAACATTAAAGATTCGTTGGATTTCTGATGTAACTCGTGAACGGAGTGACGCAAATATTGTTTGTGAACGACTGTAATCGTACTGCAGTCATTTTGTAAGGCCGATTACGGTGCACAGATCAGTATATCGCGCGATAATATTGAGGTCGCTTTATCAGTTATTTATCGCAGGTCTAATGACAGCGTGTGTCGTCGTTGTGTCTCTCTTGTGTGCTGACATATTGGGTATCAAGTCATATAAATTCCGCAGCGATCGTTATTGCTTCAGTTTTCGACGGAGAAGCCAGCCATAAACTTTCAGTTGCAAATACGTATAAAAATGTACATTAATCCGGTGAATATTATTCAACTGCTATCCATTGCGATAAGTGCTATGAATTTGCCTGAAACTCCAATCACGGAACGGGAGAAACAGTTCAGTAAGGATTTAGAAAACATGATAATAGAAGCGATGGATCAACGTATGGTAATAGAGTCCGAAATTGGTTTGGATTTTTTGGCACCAAATGAAGTTCATGAAGCAGCCGTAGTAGAAGACAACAGTGGAGAAGAATGGTACCTACAGCGATACCTAGATCCCGAAGTAGTATATCGGCCACTATGGCCACCCCCACTCCTATCCCCACTCCTCTCCCCACTCCTTTTCCCCCACTCCGCGGTCGCCGCGTTCGCCGTGAGCTCGAGCGGCCGTGGTTGTGGGGGGAGAGGTGCGCGGGTGGAGGAGGGGGGATGGAGGGTGTCGGCATAGTGGCGCGCTGTTTTTCTTTTATTTTTAATTTTTTAATTTTTCATTCTTTAATTTTTAAAAAATTTCCACCCTCAGATAATTCGTTACTTCGTTAATTCGTAAATCGTTACTTCGTTAATTCGTAAATCTGTTACTTACCATTTTCTCTCTCTCCATCTCTCTCCATCTCTCTTCGTTTAACACGAGCCCTGCTGTGCTTGTCGTTCCTGCACTCCTGTTTCTTTCTCACTTTTTTCACGCGCCACTATGTCGATCTCACAAGACACACCCACACACCCACACACACCCACCCACCCACACACACACACACACACACACACACACACACACACACACACACACACGCACGCACGCACGCACGCACGCACGCACACACGCACGCACGCACGCACACACACACACACACACGCACACACACACACACACACACTACTCTTGTAACTCACCGAAAAAGTCGGGGAGTTTGAAATGTTCAGACAGATCCACTTGGGCGTCTTCGTCTCTTAGTTTTATTAGGCCAGCTCCCTTGCGGCCGACAACTGTCGCTGTTAGGTTTAGGTTTGCTAACAACACGAATATGTCTAGGCGATTGGACACCGGTTCATCGTATGCAAACCCCTCTACCGCGCACATAGCCACTAAGGGTGGCGGCATTTTAAAGTGTTGCGGGAGATGATAAATATTTTCGCCTTCCACAAACGCGTAAAATCCTTCATCGATAAGCCACACTCCACAACAGCCGTCAGAAGATGTGTGTAGTATATCGCCACGGTAAACACCGGACCCGACGCGGACAGCACACCGTATTCCGACTTCAATACACTTAGCGTCGATCACCAAACAGCGTAATTCGTGTTTATAATAAATCTCAATAGCTCTACGGAGCTCTGCGTACGCTTCTACCATTAATGGTGTACGTAGGTACAATTCGTCGAAGGAGTAAAACTCTATCACAGTGCACGCAAATTTTGGAGGCAGCGACCCTGACTCAAAGAAGAGGCTCATTTTTTCTCGGCTTATATGTTTCGCGGGCGAATAAAAGCTAATTTCTATTGAGCGGTGAGAGCTTTCAGCATCTCGTTGCCCTATCCCCCTTCCTATTCTTTGCCGTTGGACCATGATGAGGTTTGTCACGAAATTTTTGCAGACGTATACGTCGCATCATCGCGAGGAATGCACAGCTGTGTCCGTCACGTACCTATGTGTACTGTGTATTGATGTAGAATGATATCATTTAACATCAGCACAAAACTTCGGTGAGTGTTTTCGTTGAAGATGTATCGTGACGTGGAATGCACACCTGGGGCCGTCACGTACTTACGACACAGCGTTTTACAAGGAATCTTTTACTGATAAATTCTATCCTTATACTCGAATTATAATTGCTACTTTATGTACGAAATATCGAACAATACCGTTCACGTGTTGTAATTTAATTTATTTGAATTGCCGCGGAGAGAGACAGAGCGACGGCTTTGGATGAGAAGTCGCACGCTCTCTGGCTCTTACAACAGCTGTGTGTGCGAGAGAGAGAAAGAACTATATAGATCTCTATAGGAAGACAGAGACCATGCTACAGTCGGTGTCCTTTATTTTCTTACTTTTAAAAAATAGAGAAAAATTATTTGAGGTTTTTGAATGTAATTTTTAAGCTTAAATTAAAAATTTTAAATTTTCTAGCGAGGGTATATTTTTTATTTTTAGAAATGAACGTATACCGCATGCCGTATATCGTAACATATTTGAAATTAATTTAATAATTTATAATTACTAGTATATCTGCGTTATTATGTGTAAAAGCAATAACGTTTGTGCGCGATACGATACCTCCTAATTATATTAACAAATTAACTACCTGTAAACCTGCAAATACACCGATTATTTTATGTGCGAAAGAGAGCGCAATAGTGTTTTGTAAAGATAAGAGAGAGAGAGAGAGAGAGAGAGAGAGAGGGAGAGAGAGAAAGAGAGAAAGCATACAGAGCGTTGTACGAATAGATGCGCGCAGGGGAGAGCTCGATGCATGGTAGTGCTATGTGCAAGTGAGAGAGAGAGAGAGAGCCGCAGGTTGCGCATAAGAGCGAAAGAGACAGAGGGGCGAGCTCGCGAAGATGCCGTAGCATCTCCGAGCTGTAGCGTGCCTCCCCCCGTACCGTTCACCGCCACCTCGCCAATACTATGGATGAGAAGTCGCGCGCTCTCTGTTTCTTACAGCAGCTGTGTGTATGCGAGAGAGAAAGAACTAAAAAGGTCTCTATAGGAAGACAGAGACCGTGCTACAGCCTGCTTCTCTTATTATATATGTATATATTGTAACGTTGTACAATTTCTCCCCTGCACCCGGCTCGTCCCAAAGGCAGCCGTCCCCGCGGACAGGCCAAAGACAAGGCAAGTAGAGAATATTATTTTATTTTCCCTTCCTTTTCCCCATTTATTGTACGGCCTGTGCAACACACGTCAGGAGGACCGGCCCGCCAGGCCCGAAGAAATCTCTATCCCATCGTTATCGTCATCGTCATCGTCCACGTCCCGACATCGACGAAGATACAAATAAGGAACGCAGAAGCTCGCACACTCGCACAACACACCACATTCAGTAATCCGTCACTACCAAGGAGATACACCCGTCCGTCCCCGCCACGACGCCATCCATCGGCTGACCGGCGATAAGGAAGGACGAAGATGGCAGCAGCGCACGGCAATCCCAAAAATCCCCATTACCCGCAATTACACCTCCCAATAAGCAACTGACCTAAATTACCGACCGACCTACTTACCTGCCCGTCCCGATAGATCCCGCCGCGATGATCAAAGATCGATCAAACGCTTGACCCTTCCCCTACCAACCCGTGACGCTGCTGCCCAATGATCGACCCCGAGGACGAGCAAAAGGCGAGAGATCGTCACTTTGCGACGAGCCACCGAATAGGATGATTAGCGGAAGAATTAGAGAAATATAATTAGCGAGAGAAAATTAAAGTCGAAGAAATTGGAGTGAGAGAAAAGTATAGAGTTGCGATAGTTCAAGGAAAGAGCATTACCGAGAGTGAAAGTGTGCGAGGAGAGAGTGTTCGAGGATACGGAGCGAGGATAAAGAGAGGAAAGGACAAAGACGAAAGAGCCAGGACAACGAGGAGAAAAATCTGTCTTCCGAAAGTAAGTGTTTGCACAGGCCATCATTACCGGCACACTTATAAAAATCCATCTCCCCTTTTTTGCGTTGACTTGTATAGAGCATCCATCCCCCCTTTCGTATTGCTTGCGTCTATCCCTTGCTTTTTGGCCAGAGTTTTCTTTTCGTATTACAAAGTCGTGTGGGACGGCTGTATAAACTATCGTAGCGAATATAATAAGTCCGAGTAACGGTCATTTCTCGCCTGACCCCCCTCCCGTCCTTACACCGTACAATAGAAGATCGAGAACACTCGATCGCGCGATCAAGCACCACACGACCGACCTTCCTCGGCACAGCCGACTCCCAAACCAAAACATCTTCCCATTTCCCCGCTTGGCCCCTCTCCCTGCGACAGGCCGAGTACTCGTAAATATAAGACACAAGATATCGAATACGTACAAAATTAGCCAGTGGTAATTATTAAGAGGCCATCGCGTCGGCGAATCCTCTCCCTGAGATTTATTCCCGCTCGACCCCCTTCCCTTACCCTCACGCTAGCCCTTCCCTTCAGCCAGCTATTGAGTTTCTTCCTTTTTGTATTATTTTTGTTAATTTTTGTTTTATGTAAAAATTAACTGGCGCCCAAAATTTTGAGAGAGTATTGTATTGTTTATTGCCCCGGAGATAGTCCGCCGTTGATAATAGTGTAAGAATAAAAGTTATCATTCGAGCTATTTCTTTTCTTTTTCTTTTAACCCCAAGTTCCCCATACCCCCCTTCCGACGGCGTGACAATATATACAGGGTGTCCCATTTTAATCTTACACCTGATTTTTCTCGGAAAATACTGCTCCGATCAAAAATTGTGTATAATGAAACTTTTAGGGTTCGAAGGGGGACGTTCAAAAAAAAATTTTTTTTTGTATCATAATTCAAAATGGCGGCTGTAAGATGGCCGACATGTTTTTTTAAATAGAAACAGGCCATTTCTTTGTTACTAAAAAATTTGTCGGATCAAAACTAACAACTTTTATAGGAACATTTTTTTGATAAAGTCCATAATTTTTGGAGTAGAACACCATTTTTGACTATTTTAGCGTTATCCAGGATGTACCACGAGGAGGTAAAGTCTTTAACATCCCAAGTGTAAGTGTGTGTGTGTGTGTGTGTGTATGTGTGTGTTTGCGCGCGTGTGAGTGTGAGTGTGAGTGTGAGTGAGTGTGTGAAACACTCACAAGGATTAGGTCTCTGCGACTCGTCACTTCCGCAGTATTTACCGACTCCAAACCCTCCTTGTGAGTGTGAGTGTGAGTGTGAGTGTAAGTGTGAGTGTGAGTGTGAGTGTGAGTGTGAGTGTGAGAAACACTCACAAGGATTAGGTCTCTGCGGCTCGTCACATCCGCAGTATTTTTCGACTTCAAAACCACCTCCTTATGAGTGTTCTCGAACTCTTAAAGGTGTTCGAAGATTCCCCCATTCATGTTTAAGCTTGCCCGAACTCTCCTCTCAAAACCATCGACTGTTCGCAAGAGAACAACTCTCGGGATTGCACGGCAGGCAGCTCTTATCCGCACCCTCATATCCTCTTGTGTGGTTGGAGCTTGACGGTAGACAGCGTCTTTAAGATAACCCCACAAGAAAAAGTCGGGAGAGGTAAGATCAGGTGATCTTGGAGGCCAATGGACAGGTCCATCTCGTCCGATCCACCTTTGACCGAATGTTGCGTCCAGGTGATTTCGAACAACACGAGCCCAGTGAGCGGGTGCACCGTCTTGCTGAAACCACATCTGTTGACGTGTAACCAAATCAATGTCTTCCATCAAAAGCGGCAATTCATTTTGCAGAAAGTCAAAATAACGGGCTCCCGTCACAGTTCCCTCGAAGAAGTGAGGACCTATTAATTGCCCGTTAATGATTCCACACCAAACATTCAAACTCCACCGATGCTGGTGATCGATCTGTCGCACCCATCGTGGATTCTGATCAGTCCAATACCGAAAGTTCCATCGATTTACCTGACCTCGGTTGTTGAATGTGGATTCATCACTGAACATAATAAACCTAAAAAAATCTGGGAATTGCTCGATTCGTCTCAATGCCCACCGACAAAACTCCATCCTTCGCAACGGATCAGGATTAGGCGTATCTTGGTGGAATTGTATCCTGTACGGGTGGAGCCTTGCACCTCTCAGTACTCGGTGCACTGTGGATCCGGGAAACCCCAGTCGCTCCGAGATCACTCGAATACTCAAATGAGGATCGATTGCTATCATCGCTAAAATAGCCATGTTTCGAGCCTCATGCGGGCCACCAAAATCATTGTTCACGTTTTGGCGACGTTGGCGGTGGCGGGTTATTCGGTCTGCCCTCGCTCTCCTCTCGAGGGTTCGGATTGTCTGCCGCGATGGATGACGACGATCAGGATATTCGCGTCGATACAAATTTTCTGCTCGTAAATAATTGCCCCGGCATCTCCCTAAAATAAGGAGCATATCAACGATTTCGTTGGGACTGAAATCAGCCATTGTTGAATTGCCGTCAGTAAACGGTTAACAAATCCGCGTCTATTGTAGGCGTTCAACGTGAGATTTCGTTTTCTTATTTCGATCAGAAGCGAAGCGAACTTGAAACGCTCAAATGATATGGGGTACCATGAAAATTCGTATTGTCCTGCCGTATCCAGTTAACAGAAAAATTTCAACAGCGACACATTCCAGAGAAAATTTTCATGGTACCCCATATCATTTGAGCTGCCTGCCGTGCAATCCCGAGAGTTGTTCTCTTGCGAACAGTCGATGGTTTTGAGAGGAGAGTTCGGGCATGCTTAAACATGAATGAGGGAATCTTCGAACACCTTTAAGAGTTCAGAGAACACTCATAAGGAGGTGGTTTTGGAGTCGGTAAATACTGCGGAAGTGACGAGCCGCAGAGACCTAATCCTTGTGAGTGTTTCACACACTCACACTCACACTCACACGCGCGCAAACACACACATACACACACACACACACTTACACTTGGGATGTTAAAGACCTTACCTCCTCGTGGTACATCCTGGATAACGCTAAAATAGTCAAAAATGGTGTTCTACTCCAAAAATTATGGACTTTATCAAAAAAATGTTCCTATAAAAGTTGTTAGTTTTGATCCGACAAATTTTTTAGTAACAAAGAAATGGCCGGTTTCTATTTAAAAAAAATATGTCGGCCATCTTACAGCCGCCATTTTGAATTATGATACAAAAAAAAATTTTTTTGAACGTCCCCCTTCGAACACTAAAAGTTTCATTATACACAATTTTTGATCGGAGCAGTATTTTCCGAGAAAAATCAGGTGTAAGATTAAAATGGGACACCCTGTATAAGATGGACGATGGGAATAGACTGGAAGACGCCAGGGTATATGGTAAGGGAGGAAGCGAAAAGGGAAAAGATAAAAATAAGGGCAGGAAGGAGGGCATGGAAGTACGAGGTAAAACTGGAGGCGGGGAAAGGAAGCGAGCTGGCAAGGCTGTGCGTGAGGAAGATAAATAAGAGAGAAGAAAAAGGAGATGAAGGAAGAGCGGGATGGGAAAAGGGGAGGGAGGAGGTAAAACAACAAGGCAAAAGGGAAGAAGGACAGGAGGGGAAAAGGGAATACGAAGAATTAGAAAAGAAAGAAAAGGAAAGACAAGAACAGGAAAGAAGAGACAGAATAGACCAGTCAAGGTACAATAAATGGTACAGGGAGATCAGGGTGAACGAGGTACCAAAGTACCTAAGATCAGGATGGCCGGAGGAGAGATATAGGAGAATAGCAAGGTTCAGATTAGGGAATGAAATGAGAGGAGGACAATCCTGGAAAACAGAAGAGGAAAAAGAATGTAGGATATGCGGGGGAGAGGAAGAGACGTGGGAACATATATCAGAGACAAATGCGGAGGAGAAGGAGAGGAAAGGAGAGGAATAGGGGAAAGAATAAGAGAAATATTGGATGAGAGAGGAGGAGAAAAATGGACGATGGAGATAGAGGAAAAAAGGAGAGGAAACGAGATAGAAAGAAACGAGAGAGAAGAGCGGTAGAAAAGAACGAAAGAAAGATTGGAACGAATGAAGCGAAAACGGAAGTCGACGAAAGGAGGAGAAAGGAATAGAATAAGAACAATAGGATAAGCGGGAAATGTAAGAGAGAAAAATGAGCGAGCGGAGAAACGGATGGCGGATGGAGGGAGAGAGAGACAGAAAAAGAATAAAGAAAAGATGTAAAGGAGACGGAAGGCGTTGTAACCCTTAGGGGAGGCAATAAAGACACATACATACATACATACAAAAATAATATTCTTCTGTTACGGACCGATCAGCCTAACGACAACGAGGCTGGACAATCCATCGGTGCACGCGTAGCCTCGTCATCAGATTCCCTAAAAGACTTCGACCCACGACGGAAACCTCCAATGCACCGTGATGCCACGCGCTGCATGATCAGCACTGGCATGTCAACGACCCCGGCCACGCGCTGCATGATCAACGATGGCATGTCAACAACCCCGGCGCAAAAGTAACACCCACGCAGGAATCGACAAGCGATTTCCCAATCGATTTCCCAATCGATTCCCCAATCGGTAACCCGACACTTCCTAGTTGCCCCCACGAGACTCTTCCAATACCTTCGCCCCAGGGTAACGAGGATACCGATCGACCAAATTCTCATCAGTCTTAATTGATTGCTCTGTCCTGACAGACATAGCCCTCGGTCGACCGGTACTCATACCCTAGCGGCAAGTACATCTCGCGTACTTAGAGTCTCGCGAGTGTAACTTCGAGTTCGGGAAATCAAATCGAGTACAACGATTAAGAACTCTATACGTGTCAGCAAACCCTAGCGGCGCTTCACGTCTCTCGTAATATTTTTGTACCGCGATAATTACCTTAGCGGCATTACGCGTCGGAATATTTCGAGTATAAAACATCTCTCAAATACATTTCTTCATTAGTGCAAGAGAGCAAGAGTCCAGCGAGTCGTATCGGGTTCCGAACGCTCGCCCCTTCTTGCCGACTCAGCTAATTCGCGACATCGTAGTGGCAGCGTCGTAACCAGCGCGTATATGTAAGCCACTACGGTCTCCACTACAAACACCCAAATAAATACTGAACACCCATCTTGCACGACCTATCTCTACGGCCTAGACAGCCGTCTCGACCGACCTTCCCGTCGACTCCAGGAATTCGCCAACGTCAGCAGGTCGACGAACGAGACACACACACGCACATTATACACACGGAATAAGGTGAGGTGCGTTACGCCGCTTTAAAACGGACAGAATCCACGCGTCGAGTCTCCTGACAAACTCGACAAATAACAATAATAATTATAAATCTAAAACGTAATTACGACGGAACCCGTACGTAAGACCCACGGAATCCGAACGTAACAACTGGTGTCAGAAGTGGGATTCCGTCCACCAACTCACCTTAACAAAATTTTCTTTTTCCTCCTCCCGTACATATACATATTTCCCTTCTTCCTCGCTCTTCGTACAAATTGAGAATAAGAATAAGAGGAAAATATGGCGGAATTACTCACGTCACTGCTCGAGCGGACTACGCTCGATAGCCGCCGCAAGGTAATCCGAGACGCGCTACGCTCCCTCCCGGAATACGACGGCGGGGTAGAGGCTCTTGCGATGTTCCTCCGGAAGGTCGTTCATGAGTTCGAGGCGATCGACAGTGCTGACGAGCACACTTTTTTAAGAGGCGTCAAAAATAAGCTTACGGGTGCTGCCTGGGATTCACTCGATGGCAGAAATATAAACACGGTGAATGCCCTAGTAACCCACCTCAAAGCTAAATTCGCACCGGGAAGAAGCGCGAATTCTTAACTCACGGAAATAAGCGGACTCACCATCAGAAGAACTGAATCCCTGAGACAGTACATCGAACGGACAGCTGGCCTAGTCAAAAGGGCGCGAGCTGCCGTTCGCGGAGACCGTACCACCGCCGAATCGAAAAGTAGCCTCGAGGATCTCGAGAAACACGCAGTGAGTAATTTTTTAAGAGGATTGCCGGAAGACATCTTCCTGGCCGTAAAACACGAAAAACCGAAAACCCTCGATGCGGCGTTCGACGTTGTGCTCGAGGAAGACCGCGAGAGACAGGATCGGCAACACGTTTCGGGGAAACGGGACCGGAAATCGTCTCACCACAGAAGTTCGCGCGGGAAACCTCCACCGCATCGACGTAACCGCTCACGGAGCGGATCGTCATCACCCTCCGACAGCGAGGATTCACGCACCTCCGATTCCTCGTCCCTCGACAACGGCCGGAAGAAAAGCAAGGTCTACGCTGTCGAGACCAATTACAAGCGACGAGAGTACGAACCCCGCACCCCGACGTACCGGAACCACGAAGGGCAGGGCCACTGTGCATGTTGCAGACACGGTCCTTCGGAACCACCAAAGGATCGATCCCGATGGAGAACACCGTCGCCCCGTGAATTTTCGCGAGCGTCTTCCTGCGAGTCTGCCGAGAATTTAAACTCGCGCGGCGCTCGCCCGGCAAACAGCTGGTCGAGCGCCCCAGACAGCCCATCGAAATCCTCAGCCGGAAGGGAGGAACCGGGGAAGATGGTGCGATTTCTTCCGAAAGAGGCACGCAATGCATCCTCAAGGAAATACCACCCGCAAGGATCAAGATCAAATCAGCGGACTTCAGAGAAGGCCACGCAGAGTTCATTCTAGACGGCGGCTCTTCGTTAAATTTGATCCACATCACAACCTTGGGAAAAACCGTCGAAATCGATAGATCCGATACGCGGAAAATTAGAGGCATTGTCCCCAACTCCATCCGAACATTAGGGACAGTCGCGCTCGCCATCAGGAAAGCAGACGTGGTTTTCCACGTCTTCGATGGCGAACGACTATCGCAAGCAGACGGACTTCTCGGCGCACCATTTCTCCACGACCAGAAGGCGGAGATATCATACCAACATCATACGCTCGTCACTGCCAAGGAACCTATCACCCCCATTCCCTTCTCAAACCGGGAAGAAGTCGAACCCGTTCTGGAAGAAGCGGAATCGGTCAGAATACACCTGGAAGGACGGAGCAGGAAACAAGTCGCGATAAAATTGCGCAATTCCAATATCTACGACGGATACCTAAAGCGCATCGACCTCGGCTCACACGTACACATCGGCGAAGCTGTGGTGAAAAACAATGATGGCATATGCTTCGCTATCGCCACCAACACACACACCGATGCGATAGACCTCGACGTGCCAGCGCAGGAACTCGAGCCGTACGTAATCGGATCCGGGCCGCTCTCGGACGGCGAAGACGAACAGCTGGACGCGAGCAACGCACCGGCAAGGCCGGCCCGTGACCGAGTGAGTACGATTTTGCAGACGCTGCACTTTGACCATCTGAATCGTATCGAGCGTCAACACGTGCGCGAGCTCGTGAAACGAAACTCCGATCTCTTTCACCTCCCCGGAGACATACTAAAAGGCTCGACTTTCGTCGAGCACGAAATTCCAACAACCGACAATAAGCCCGTACACACGAAACAGTATCGGTACCCGGTGATTCATCAAACCGAGATCGAGAACCAAATAAAGGGACTGCTCGATAACAGAATTATTAAGCCGTCTCACTCCCCGTATAATTCACCCCTGTGGATAGTCCCGAAAAAGGCGGACTCTCACGGAAATAAACGGTGGAGAATGGTAATTGATTACCGGCAACTGAACGAGAAGACGATCGGCGACAGCTATCCGCTACCCAACATCACCGAAATTTTGGACCGGCTCGGAGAAGCAAAATATTTTTCGGGGTTCGATATAGCTAGCGGATTCCACCAAATCAAGGTAGCCGAAAAGGATCAACCGAAGACGGCGTTCAGGACCCCGAGAGGCCATTACGAATTCGCACGGATGCCCTTCGGCTTGAAAAACGCACCCGCGACATTTCAACGGCTCATGGACAGTGTTCTGTCTGGCCTCACGGGTACGGAGCTATTCGTCTACCTCGATGACATTGTAATTTTCTCGACGTCGCTCCAAGAACACCGTACCAAAGTCAACCGACTTTTCCAACGGCTGCGAACGAACGGGCTGACGCTACAGGTCGACAAATGCGAGTTCCTGCGCAAGGAGGTCAACTACCTAGGGCACATCCTGAACAAGGATGGCGTGCGACCTGACACGAAAAAATTAACCGCCGTGAAAAATTTCCCGACCCCCAAAACACCGAGGAATGTGAGAGAATTCCTCGGTCTCGCGGGCTATTACAGGAAATTTATATCCAATTTCTCCGGCAGAGCAAAGCCACTCTCCGATCTCACGAAGAAGACCACGAAATTTGAATGGACCGAACAAACACACTCCAGTTTCGAAGACCTTCGTGACACTTTATGTACAGCGCCTATATTGCAATACCCCGACTTTAAAAGGCCGTTCATCCTAACAACGGACGCCTCGGACGTTGCAATAGGAGCTGTGCTGAGTCAGGGAGAAAAAGTAGGCCAAGACCTACCGATACAGTATGCCAGCAGAGTACTGAACTCGGCAGAAATAAACTACTCGACAACCGAGAAAGAATGCTTAGCCATGGTGTATGCAGTCAAATATTTTCGGCCATATTTATACGGACGGAAATTCACACTGATAACCGACCATCAACCCCTGGTATGGCTGCATTCGGTCAAGGACCCTTCCTCGAGACTCGTGCGATGGAGACTGCAGCTCGAGGAATACGAATATCAAGTCGTCTATAAAAAGGGAAAGACCAACTTGAACGCCGACGCCCTCTCGAGGAACCCGGCAACACCATTACCAGTGACCCCTCGCGATGACGACGAATTTAAGCTAAAGGGCATGCCGCAACCAAACCCCGACGAGAGTACCATCGCCAGCCGAATTCGCGACCGAGGTCGAGCGGCTACCACCGCCGCGTACGATGACCCGAGCTTCCTAGAAACACCAAGCGACGACGAGGTCACTGAAGGAAATCGACGCCATAGCATGCTGCCGACACCGGAACTCGACAATATCAACGAGTCTGCGGAAACGACAGCCGATACCACCGCGGAGATCGACACGTCAACTCAATCGGACCCCCACGGTTATCGTTTCGATACGTCAGTCGCCCTCCAGCACGGCACCAGCCAAATGACCCTGGACGAGGCGAAGGGACGACTAAGACGACTGTCCGGCAGCCTACCTCCGTGCCGAGAGACGCCAATGGAAACGAGTTCGATACTCGACGACGACTCGTTGTGCAGCGACACCGAAATGACACTGCAACAACGAGAGATGATAGAGAGGGACCTCTGCGACACCCCGCAGACGTCACAAAAAATCATACAACTCCTCCGCAGATCGTTACCCACCGACAACGCACAGACCGCGACACAGACCACGGAAACGCAAGGATCAAACGCCAGCTAGATCAGCGGAAACTGCCCGACTCAACAGCAGACGACACACGCATCAAAAAGAATATCACTGATGCCGACCCCAACAAAGGGAGAGAAACCTGCGTGTGGCTCAACGCCGCGCAAGGTGGGGTTTTCGCTGCCGCTGACCGAGCCTGATGAACCGCGCGACGACTTAACGCACACAACGGAGGTACCCCGGATACAGGCGATCGACAGTCTGTCGCTCCTACCATCACCATCATCATCATCGGAATCGTCATCGTCATCGCCATCATCATCATCATCGTCATCAGAAGAAGACGAACTCGACGTCTCCAGCGGCGACCTTGAGGACGACGATCACGAGTTCAAGGGTCCACCAACAACCACACCAACAACCACATCGTGTCGAGTAGAGATAAAACCCGACCAACTAACAACCGGCCGAGGCGCGATCATACATTTCATCCCCAAGGATGGAATCATCACAACTCCAGTGGGAGATCAACTCCGCGACCTCGGTTATATTAATGCCGACGATCTCATGCGGCAATCGGAAACCGAACCTATAATAATATCAGAACGGAAGAAACGAAAAGTACTGAGCGTCATAACTACAAAGAACTACTTCGACAGAATGACCCTCGATGACCTCAAAACAGCTGCCGAGACCTTGAGACAATTTATTACAAAACACGAAGATTACGAATTCCGCGTCGCCTCCGATGGAGACGGACATGACGAACCACCTATATCGACGTTCAAGCGGGTACTTCAGAACTCTCTCTCTAAGGTCAGCTGCAAGGTCACCATCTGCACGAATAAAATCGAAACGCCGCCGACATCGACACGAAACGCGATCATTACAGAATGGCACAGCGACCACATAGGAGGTCACAAAGGAGCTAGAAAAACATACGAGCAATTGCGACAAAGGTACCACTGGAAAGGCATGAAGAACGATGTACAAAATATTGTACGATGTTGCCATAGCTGCCAACTACACAAATTGGTCCGAATAAAAACAAGGGAACCAATGGTAATCACCGACACACCTGTGGCAGCATGGGAGAAAATCGCCCTCGACATACTCGGACCATTGCCTTTAACCAAACGCGGAAACCGGTTCGTCTTAACAACGATAGATTTGCTGACGAAATTTGTCAGAGCCTTCGCGTTACCAGACATGAAGAGCCAAACGATCATTAAAGTTCTCGACCAGGAATATTTTACGGTACACGGGACCCCACTATACCTCCTGAGCGATAACGGCAAATGCTTCGTCAGCAGCCGCATGAAAAATTTCCTAGAAGAAAAGGAAATACATCACATAAAGGCAACCACGTATCACCCGCAAAGCAACGGCTCATTGGAACGCAGTCACCAGGGAATTGCTGATTATGTGAAACACTATATCAGCAAGGACGCGGAATGGGACGACGTTCTACCGTATGCCATTCAGTCACACAACGCGACGGTGCATGAATCCACAAAATTCACACCGTACGAGATGGCATATGGCAAATTAATGAAAACGCCGTCGACCCCACCCCTGAGAGAAGACCTGCCTACCACTACTGACTACGTAACGACAACCGCAAAAAGGCTCGACGAGCTCGCAGAGGTAGGAGGTAACAATCTCAACAAAAGTAAAGAGTCAGCCAAATTACGGCACGACAAAAGGTTAAATGCCATAAATTGCCAGCCAAATGACTTCGTTTACACCCTGCGTGAACCAAAGCACAACAAGTTCGACCCCCGCTACAATGGGCCATATCGCATCGCCAACGTATTAGACCAAAACACCGCCTTGATCGACAAAGGACATGGCCAGCTGAGTTTGACCCACATGGACAAATTAAAACCTGCCCATGTTGAGGGTAACGTCTTGCCTACCCCAGTGCCACCGAAGAAACGGGGACGGCCGCCGAAAACAAAACTAGCTTGGAAATACTGAAACCGACAACAACTGGAACTACCCCGGATTGACCGGACCGGTCTTCTTCATCTAGTTAGAAGAACCCACACGAACAGATAATCATATCAGATAACCTCGCTTTTTTTTCTTACCTTGCCCACTCAACATTTTTTTTTTGCTTCCTCTCTCAAAGTCCAGCTTATGTAATCTTAATTTCATCGGACTTCCACCGAAACCGAGTATCACCTACTGCCTCAACCAAGTTCTATAGAAGGATGCAAACAGGCTGATCTGCGGAAGCGCGGACCATGGGTACCACGTTCCGTCTAAGAAGGGAGGGCTGTTACGGACCGATCAGCCTAACGACAACGAGGCTGGACAATCCATCGGTGCACGCGTAGCCTCGTCATCAGATTCCCGAAAAGACTTCGACCCACGACGGAAACCTCCAATGCACCGTGATGCCACGCGCTGCATGATCAGCACTGGCATGTCAACGACCCCGGCCACGCGCTGCATGATCAACGATGGCATGTCAACAACCCCGGCGCAAAAGTAACACCCACGCAGAAATCGACAAGCAATTTCCCAATCGATTTCCCAATCGATTCCCCAATCGGTAACCCGACACTTCCTAGTTGCCCCCACGAGACTCTTCCAATACCTTCGCCCCAGGGTAACGAGGATACCGATCGACCAAATTCTCATCAGTCTTAATTGATTGCTCTGTCCTGACAGACATATCCCTCGGTCGACTGGTACTCATACCCTAGCGGCAAGTACATCTCGCGTACTTAGAGTCTCGCGAGTGTAACTTCGAGTTCGGGAAATCAAACCGAGTACAACGATTAGGAACTCTATACATGTAAGCAAACCCTAGCGGCGCTTCACGTCTCTCGTAATACTTTTGTACCGCGATAATTACCTTAGCGGCATTACGCGTCGGAATATTTCGAGTGTAAAACATCTCTCAAATATTATTTCTTTGTCAGTGCAAGAGAGTAAGAGTCCAGCGAGTCGTATCGCGTTCCGAACGCTCGCCCCTTCTTGCCGACTCAGCTAATTCGCGACATCGTAGTGGCAGCGTCGTAACCAGCGCGTATGTGTAAGCCACTACGGTCTCCACTACACACATCCAAATAAACACTGAACACCCATCTTGCACGACCTATCTCTACGGCCTAGACAGCCGTCTCGACCGACCTTCCCGTCGACTCCAGGAATTCGCCAACGTCAGCAGGTCGACGAACGAGACACACACACACACATTATACACACGGAATAAGGTGAGGTGCGTTACACCGCTTTAAAACGGACAGAATCCACGCGTCGAGTCTCCTGACAAACTCGACAAATAACAATAATAATTATAAATCTAAAACGTAATGACGACGGAACCCGTACGTAAGACCCACGGAATCCGAACGTAACACTTCTTTATTTCAAAGTTTTCTTTGTTAAATACTATGATTGTTTTCAGAGGAGGATACATTCTAAATCCACAGCGCAAGATATCGTACTAACGATAAAGACACGAGGACCATACGCATACGACAAATTTATACAAGCATTACGTCAGACGGGTTACAATGATGAAGCCGATCTTCTTGAAAATGCCCGACTTATAGATGATATCAAATCATTGAAATTATTATTTCAATTGCTCCCAATCGCAATTAATTGCATCGTGGAAATCATTAGAGATCGGAACAGGTGAGAATCTGTTAAACTGAAATATATCTTGAAAATTCAATCTATTTAGTTTTTTAATGTTTTCGATCATGAATGTAATTTATCCGTTTTTTTAATGCTGGTTCCAGACTACTATGAAATAATCGCAGAGGTTTTCATTCCATGGAGGTGGATGATGGCACACACCCGAGTCCAAATCATGCGTGCTATTAACACGACGTTGGCTGCAACGGCTTTGGACCTCGACGGTGCAATGGCGATTATCGAATCAGGATGAATAATCAGCGAACTCAACTTCATCGATGGCTGAACCATCTTAACATGAACGCGAGTTGCAGCATAAAATTGGTTTTCTTTTTTATAAACCGTTTTCTTTTATAATTCATTTTTTATATATACTTGCATATTTTTTCATGTATTTTTATATGTACTCATTCCAAATATATTTTCTCCCGAATAAAAATAAAAACATGCTACACATATTTATGGTTTTATACAATTTTTATTCAATATCGTGGTTACTTCTGTTTTGGTATTACACTCAGTATTACATTCGTTATTACTTATAAAATTATTACATTTGGGTAAATTCAATGTCATTATATGCAGATCCATGAGCGCGTAAAGCCAATCCGTTTTCATGAGACGCACGAATCATTTCTTTGAACAGATCTTCATTTGCCAGGATCGGTTTGGTCATCCGGGCTGGCAGAAAACCGTACAAGTTTTCTCCAAATCCATGACGATTCTGTCGCCATACTTGGTTTTCACAACTCTTATATCGGTTACTGGATATGCCTCCTGAGGTGATAATTCATACAGCTTTTTGATTGGAAGAAAGTCAGCCAACAGACCCACTTTGTTGATTTCGTGTAAATCCATACTGATCTGAAATACATTATGCATAGCATTTTATCGTTAATACTCAAAATTATGAGAACATATAATTCAAGGGACAAAATATTTAATACGAACCTGCAGTTTTTTTCACGATGATGCGTCAAAAATTTATTTGTCGAAATTTGGCTACCAACGATTGAGTTCGTGATCGTGCGATAATTATTTTTTTCACTCGTTGAATATTTCATAATAATTGTTTAATGCGGATTAGCAATTCACGTCTCTTCAACAGTAATAACTTCGGATGTGATGACTTTTGACTGTACCGCATGAATACTGATGCATCGACTGATTGGAACACTCGTGAGCGCGTCTCATTTATACTGAATTTGATCTTCCATCTCATTTTAGTGACTAATTCTTAATTATTATTATTTCACTATGTGAATGCTATGAGGAAATGAAGCTGTGACAAGTTGAGACGAGTCGAGACGAGTCGAAACAAGTAGAGACGGTTCCATTGTGGGGAACCATCGAACATTATTTCAATCGTTTTCGTTGGTGTATAGGGTATTCAAAATATAGCAAACAAACACACATGATATGTATTAAAATTTTTTTATTTTCAAGAAAAAATACACTTAATTCTCAGGGAATTTTGGGCGAAGCCAATATTTTAGAGCTAGAACATTTTTGCTAGTACAATTGAACTTTGATGAATACTTGTGATATGAACAATCAGTGCGTACGCTTTTCTGCAGTTTTTGTAACGATGGACACTCGAGATTATCAAGATTGATTATGAGTTCCGACCAACCATTCAAAAAATTCGTCAACCATTCTCTCTTCTCCGGACCTTTAACGTAAATTACTCGTGCATCGCGCAAAATGTTTCGAAGAATTCTGTTTATAGCATTATAGGGTGTAGCACCATAGTTCCATGGTAAGCCATTGTTACGGACCGATCAGCCTAACGACAACGAGGCTGGACAATCCATCGGTGCACGCGTAGCCTCGTCATCAGATTCCCTAAAAGACTTCGACCCACGACGGAAACCTCCAATGCACCGTGATGCCACGCGCTGCATGATCAGCACTGGCATGTCAACGACCCCGGCCACGCGCTGCATGATCAACGATGGCATGTCAACGACCCCGGCGCAAAAGTAACACCTACGCAGGAATCGACAAGCGATTTCCCAATCGATTTCCCAATCGGTAACCCGACACTTCCTAGTTTCCCCCACGAGACTCTTCCAATACCTTCGCCCCAGGGTAACGAGGATACCGATCGACCAAATTCTCATCAGTCTTAATTGATTGCTCTGTCCTGACAGACATAGCCCTCTGTCGACCGGTGCTCATACCCTAGCGGCAAGTACATCTCGCGTACTTAGAGTCTCGCGAGTGTAACTTCGAGTTCGGGAAATAAAACCGAGTACAACGATTAGGAACTCTATACATGTAAGCAAACCCTAGCGGCGCTTCACGTCTCTCGTAATACTTTTGTACCGCGATAATTACCTTAGCGGCATTACGCGTCGGAATATTTCGAGTGTAAAACATCTCTCAAATATTATTTCTTTGTCAGTGCAAGAGAGTAAGAGTCCAGCGAGTCGTATCGCGTTCCGAACGCTCGCCCCTTCTTGCCGACTCAGCTAATTCGCGACATCGTAGTGGCAGCGTCGTAACCAGCGCGTATGTGTAAGCCACTACGGTCTCCACTACACACATCCAAATAAACACTGAACACCCATCTTGCACGACTTATCTCTACGGCCTAGACAACCGTCTCGACCGACCTTCCCGACGACTCCAGGAATTCGCCAACGTCAGCAGGTCGACGAACGAGCCACACACACACACATTATACACACGGAATAAGGTGAGGTGCGTTACGCCGCTTTAAAACGGACAGAATCCACGCGTCGAGTCTCCTGACAAACTCGACCAACAACAATAATAATTATAAATCTAAACGTAATTACGACGGAACCCGTACGTAAGACCCACGGAATCCGAACGTAACACCATGATAATTATTTATCAACCAAGCATTTGTACATCTATATTTGACGGGCAAATCAATCCATAAGCATGATGGTTCGAAGAAAATTGTTGACGGTATTCGATTGGAATCCGTTAAAGAAATAACAGAAAATTCTTTCAACACAAATTTGTTCGAGGGGTTTTTGAAACCTTGCAAGTCAACCACGTACTCCATCTCGGCTACAACTGATTCTAATAACCCGCGCCTCTGATTTATAACAAACATTCAATACGCCCCCCCCCCAACTTATGAATATATAGTAATAATAAAAACTATAAAAAGTAAAAAGAAAAATATATAACTCTACAGACGAATGTGTTCTTACACTATTTTTTCAACATTACCACTAATGGGATTATATTCAACAATACGGTCGTGTAAAATTAAACAATAAGCCGAGGTTTGAGCGGGAAAGGGATTTACAGATTCGAATTCGAGGCAAATATCGACGGGACCTGATTTCAACGATTCATTCTGCTTTGAACAATCGATAACAATTAGCGGCGCGTATTTCAAAAAGTCACCTTTGTTTATGAGTGGTTCGGGCTCCTTCTCGTAATAAGAAGACTGGAAATTTACATACATTTCATAGAGCAACGCGTACTGATTACGACTAATGTCGAGATTCAAGTTCCCATAAGGATAACTCTGTGAATTTAAAAAAAGTTTAACATCTCAAGTTTAACAAATTTATCTCACGATTGCGTTTAAGGTGATGTGAAAGGCCCGGACGAACTCCAACGACGTCGGCATAGTAGTGAACTTGCGCGCTTCGCAACACCGCTAGATGGCAGTGCGTGGCCCAAAGTGCGAAGCCTCGGCAAGAAACGATAATCTCGAGCCAAATGCAAGTATTGCGCCGCGAAATAGACGGGATCAGGATGGATCATGGATTTTCTCCAAACTTTGCACACTTTTAGTCGTCCATTAGAACAACATAATGTGCAAGTAGTAAGGCGTACTACGCAAGCGTTTTCGAGAAAATCGCAAGAGAAGTTTTCCGCATTCAATATATATCGGTGCGTTGCAATGGTAGTTGATAAGTGGTGACGGCCGAGTGGTTAGCGTTCGTATTCCGTAATCACTGGGTCTCTCGATCGAGTCCAGTTTTTATTTTTTTTTATTTATATATTTTTTACAACATTGGTCATATTCTTTCGTATATATTACGACTCAAACGTAATAAAATGAAAAAAATATGTGTATTTGTATGAACATGTATTGAATTGCCGTTGTTATGTGGCTGTTTACTAAATTTTATTATTAGAACAAATATCATATTTATTATTATCGAGAAGTAAACGATCAAACGCATATAGTTTTCTTGAAAATGAGAAATCTCTTCCAAACCAGGCTTCGAAATACACGTATTTTTTCATTATATCGCCTTTCAATTTTAATATATATAAACAAATATGACCAGTGTGGAAAAAAAAGATAAAATTGTCAAAAAAATGATCGGAACTCGATCCAACAATTGCGAAACAACTCGACCACCACCATCTAAGCCTGCTCTACACATTGGCCGAGACGTCTCGCCGAATGTCTCGGGCGGGACTCGCCTCTCACGAGACATGAAAAATATGCCCCTCCGCACTCTTTTGTTGCTCAGTTGATGCCTCATCTTTTTTTATTCGTTATAAGTGTGGAGGGCGATCTCGTCTATGGACACAAGACTACCCGAGATCCCTTTGACTCGTGTCAAAAAAACCGACAACGGACCGAGACTACACGAGACGGCGAGAGGTGAGACGAGTCAGCCCTCACACTCTCGTATTGGCCAACATTCGTTATGTCTCGGCGAGTGTGCAGAGCCGGCTTTAAACTTGCAACGCACCGGTATATATTGGACGCGTAAGATTTATCTTGCTATTTTTCCGAAAACGCCTAACAATAAGTAGGCATTATCGCTTGCACATTATGTTGTCCTAATGGATTTCTGAATGTATAAAAAGTTTGAAGAACATCCGTAATCCGTACGTCGTGGCCCCCTTTAATTTAAGTTTCATATGGTCGACTAAGAATCGATAATTCTCGATCGAGTTTCGACTCTGCTACTTGCATTCGTGAAGCGCCTCCCTTCAGTCAAATGCACATGTGTCAAAACGTGTACATAATAATACGGGGTGAAATTTGCGACCACGTGGTGCATCTCATGTTTCCCATAGTTTCGCTCGGCGCGAAAAAGCGCTATCAGCGCTCGAAGTTTCGCGAGGGAGAGGCGGGATATGCACGAACTAAGTACACAACCCCGCTCTCCTATACCAATTGCTATTATCGGCCTACCCCATGTTATTTGCGGACAAATGCCATTTATGTAATATTGCACGTGTAGAAACGTGCGGGTACTCATTGTGTCCCATTTTTCATTGTCTAGTGCGTAAAGACCACAGTTTTTTGATTCGAACCATTAATAAGTCAATAAATGCAAATCTGCAGCCAAAATTACCACGTGGTAACGAAATCTGTGAATTTTTGAGCGATTTTCGAAATTCTGTGACCTTTAGGCTACGTAGGACTATCAACTGTATAACATACTCAAATTTCAGCTCATTCCGTTCATTAGTTTAGGAATGGCATTTGTCCGCAAATAACATGGGGTAGGCCGATAATAGCAATTGGTATAGGAGAACGGGGTTGTGTACGTAGTTCGTGCATATCCCGCCTCTCCCTCGCGAAACTTCGAGCGCTGATAGCGCTTTTTCGCGCCGAGCGAAACTATGGGAAACATGAGATGAACCACGTGGTCGCAAATTTCACCCCGTATTATTATGTACACGTTTTGACACATGTGCATTTGACTGAAGGGAGGCGCTTCACGAATGCAACTAGCAGAGTCGAAACTCGATCGAGAATTATCGATTCTTAGTCGACCATATGAAACTTAAATTAAAGGGGGCCACGACGTACGGATTACGGATGTTCTTCAAACTTTTTATGCATTCAGAAATCCATTAGGACAACATAATGTGCAAGCGATAATGCCTACTTATTGGTAGGCGTTTTCGGAAAAATAGCAAGATAAATCTTACACGTCCAATATATACCGGGGCGTTGCAAGTTTAAAGCCGGCTCTGCACACTCGCCGAGACATAACGAATGTTGGCCAATACGAGAGTGTGAGGGCTGACTCGTCTCACCTCTCGCCGTCTCGTGTAGTCTCGGTCCGTTGTCGGTTTTTTTGACACGAGTCAAAGGGATCTCGGGTAGTCTCGTGTCCATAGACGAGATCGCCCTCCACACTTATAACGAATAAAAAAAGATGAGGCATCAACTGAGCAACACAAGAGTGTGGAGGGGCATATTTTTCATGTCTCGTGAGAGGCGAGTCCCGCCCGAGACATTCGGCGAGACGTCTCGGCCAATGTGTAGAGCAGGCTTAGATGGTGGTGGTCGAGTTGTTTCGCAATTGTTGGATCGACTTCCGATCATTTTTTGTCAATTTTATCTTTTTTTTCCACACTGGTCATATTTGTTTATATATATTAAAATACAAAGGCGATATAATGAAAAAATACGTGTATTTCGAAGCCTGGTTTGGAAGAGATTTCTCATTTTCAAGAAAACTATATGCGTTTGGCTGTTTACTTCTCGATAATAATAAATATGATATTTGTTCTAATAATAAAATTTAGTAAACAGCCAAATAACAACGGCAATTCAATACATGTTCATACAAATACACATATTTTTTCATTTTATTACGTTTGAGTCGAAATATATATGAAAGAATATGACCAATGTTGTAAAAAATATATAGATTAAAAAATGAAAACTGGACTCGATCCAGAGACCCATCGATTACGGAACACGAATGCTAACCACTCGGCCGTCACCACTTATCAACTACAGTTGCAACGCATCGGTATATATTGAACGCGAAAGACTTCTCTTGCGATTTTCTCGAAAACGCTTACGTAGTACGCCTTACTACTTGGACATTATGTTGTCCTAATGGACGACTAAAAGTGTACAAAGTTTGGAGAATATCCGTAATCCATCCTGATCCCGTCTATTTCTCGGTGCAATACTTGCATTTGGCTCGAGATTATCGTTTCTTGCCGAGGCTTCGGACTTTAGGCCATGCACTGCCATCTAGCGGTGTTGCGTAGCGCGCAAGTTCACTACTATGCTGACGTCGTCGGAGTTCGTCCGGGCCTTTCACATCACCTTAAGGTGATGTGAAAGCTCTTCTTTACCATCACTGCGGCCCATGTATTTTTCGGATGTATGCCATTTCTAAACTAATTAACAGAATGAGATGAAATTTGAGTATGTTATACAATTAATCGCTGCGCATACGCTAAAGGTCGCAGAATTTCGAAATTCGGTAAAAAATGTATAGATTTCGTTACCATGTGGTAATTTTGATTGCAGATTTACATATTTTGACGAATTAATGACTCGAATAAAAAAACTGCGACCTTCATCGACAAAGTACTAAAAAATCTGACACAATGAGTACCTGGACGTTGCTGAATGTGCAATATTACAGAAATGGCATACATCCGAAAATAACACGTGGAAAGCCGATAATAGCAATTAGTATAGTAGAGCGGGGTTGTGCACGCAGTTCGTGCATATCCCGCTTCTCCCTCGCGAAGCTTCGGGTGCTACTAGCGCTTGTTCGCGCCGACCGAAACTATGGGATATACATGAGATGCACCACGTGGTCGCAAATTTCACCCCGTATCATGTACACGTTTTGACACATGTGCATTTGACTGAAGGGAGGCGCTTCACGAATGCAACTAGCCGAGTCGAGATTCGATCGAGAATTATCGATTCTTAATCGACCATATGAAATTAAATTAAAGGGGGCCACGACGTACGGATTACGGATGTTCTTCAAACTTTTTATACATTCAGAAGTCCATTAGGACAACATAATGTGCAAGCGGTAATGCGTACTTATTGATAGGTGTTTTCGGAAAAATAGCAAGAGAAATCTTACGCGTCTAATATATGCCGGTGCGTTGCAAGTGTAAAGCCGGCTCTGCACACTCGCCGAGACATGACGAATGTTGGCCAATACGAGAGTGTGAGGGCTGTCTCGTCTCGCCTCTCGCCGTCTTGTGTCGTCTCGGTCCGTTGTCATTTTTTTTACACGAGTAAAAGGGATCTCGGGTGTCTCGTGTCCATAGACGAGATCGCCCTCTACACTTATAACGAATAAAAAAAGATGAGGCATCAACTGAGCAACAAAAGAGTGCGGAGGGGCATATTTTTCATGTCTCGTGAGAGGCGAGTCCCGCCCGAGACATTCGGCGAGACGTCTCGTCCAATGTGTAGAGCAGGCTTATCGTTAGATGGTGGTGGTCGAGTTGTTTCGCAATTGTTGGATCGAGTTCCGATCATTTTTTTGCTAATTTTATCCTTTTTTTCCACACTGGTCATATTTGTTTATATATATTAAAATTGAAAGGCGATATAATGAAAAAATACGTGTATTTCGAAGCCTGGTTTGGAAGAGATTTCTCATTTTCAAGAAAACTATATGCATTTGATCGTTTACTTCTCGATAATAATAAATATGATATTTGTTCTAATAATAAAATTTAGTAAACAGCCACATAACAACGGCAATTCAATACATGTTCATACAAATACACATATTTTTTTCATTGAGTTTGAGTCGTAATATATACGAAATAATATGACCAATGTTGTAAAAATTACATAATTTAAAAAAAAATGAAAACTGGACTCGATCCAGAGACCCAGAGATTACGGAACACGAATGCTAACCACTCGGCCGTCACCACTTATCGACTACCGTTGCAACGCACCGGTATATATTGAACGCGGAAGACTTCTCTTGCGATTTTCTCGAAAACGCTTGAGCAGTACGCCTTACTACTTGCACATTATGTTGTTCTAATGGACGACTAGAAGTGTGCAAAGTTTTGAGAAAATCCATGATCCATCCTGATCCCGTCTATTTCGCGGCGTAATACTTGCATTTGGCTCGAGATTATCGTTTCTTGCCGAGGCTTCGCACTTTGGGCCATGCACTGCCATCTAGCGGTGTTGCGTAGCGCGCAAGTTCACTACTATGCCGACGTCGTTGGAGTTCGTCCGGGCCTTTCACATCACCTTAACAGGCAGTGTTAGTCAGCGGAAATTTCAGAAGGCTTCGGTAGTGCAGAGCTCGTAACATTTTGCTAAGCGCTACCGCTGCCTACCGCCAGATGGCATCGCGCGCGTATGCTACGAAGCCCCAGTATGACACTTGACAAGACGAGCCAAGCGCCGAGGCCTCGTAGTGATAGCCAGCCGCCCGCGTTTCCCCCGCACCGCCCCGCGGAGGGAATGAGACGGAGCGAAAACAATCGAGTCGCGCGACTAATCTCGCAGCTTTGGTCATGCATATTATGAGAATTGCTGTTTATAAAAACTGTTCACAAAATAATATGATTCTTGGAAAAGATATCTGGGTATACATACAAACCCATTCAGCAATATATTCAGATTAGAAAGCATATATATTGTGACGCCATGCGCCACATGCATCACAGCCTCCCATGCAGCCGGCTCGTGCAGAGGAGCCGTCCCACACCTGCAATGACAGAAAACCAGATAAGTGTTAAAGCTCATTCCTTCGTGTGTCGTATGTGTGTGTGTTTACGCGAACGTTAGGCATTTGAACTAACGGTTCGTCAACCGAACGTTCGAGACGCGTACGAATAGGGACGCCCTCAGCGGGAGAGCAAGGGGGAGTGCCGGTAGCGTACCGGTGATAAGAGTCTCGAGTGAGCGTCGATCGAGGAGAGACGTGTCCCGATCGACGAGAAGACAGAACGCGAGAAGACGGTTGAGAGAGTCGCGAAGGACGAGGTCCTGAGAGTATTTCGACGCCGGGGCGATCCCGGGTCGATGTCGATTAATCTGTAATTAACTGTCCTTTGTGAGTGTGAGTCTGTTAAAGTTAAGTCAGTGTTGTTTTCTTTTGTTCTTTAATAAAATTCCATTGCGCGCGTCCGGTCTTCGGCGATTATTTTGCCACACCCCTCCCTTCCCGAATTAGAGACTTCACTCCGTTACGGAAAAATTAAGATTAACAATCAGAAGTGGGATACGCATCATCAGTGCCGCGTTCAGCCGAGACAGTATTTTCCGCGTCGGAGTAAGAAGTGAATCGCTAATTCAAAGGGTGAGAGGTCGCGGGGTGGCCCATTTTTCTGGTGTCTGTTCGCGGTATAATCGAACGTGTAACGGCCATGATAGGTCTTGAGAGAACGCGCGCGGGACGCGGAAGGGGACGAGGTGTCGTGGAAAGTCGGGAAAACGGGGAACACAGTATGCCGACTGAGCGAACGGAGTTTTCAGAAGACTTTCGAGGAAATTCTGGGATGCCGCAAAATCCGGAAAACGCGACAAGAGCATCGGTAGAGTCACCGGATTTGCCGGAAAACCAGCGCGAGCGGGAGCAGGCTGGATCGACGCCCCAACCGCCGTTACGAATTCCGTTGGCGCCGAGAGTCGTCGACGTCTCAGCGACGAATCAGAGCAATGGCGCGCAAGATCAACCGGTGGGACACTCAACGGCTTATGCTGCGCAACCAAACGCTGCAGTGGTAGACGCTATGCGGGGTCTACTTTCCGATGGAACCCACCATGACGCGCTCGCAAGATTGTTCGCGGGGCTGATGACGCAGCAAGGACAGCCCGCGCAAATTCAAGGGAATACGGTGCCGACGTATCACGTGATACCCGATCTATCACGCAATATCGAAGACTTCAGCGGAGACACCGATAGTCTCCGAGCGACCGAATGGATCGAGAATCTCGAAGCGATGAGGGAGACACACGCGTGGACCGAACGTTATCTGTTCGAAGCGGCGCGTATGCATCTGAGAGGTGGTGCGAGGGATTGGTTTAGAGCGCGATTACACGAGTTATATTCGTGGGAAGAATTCAGACGTGCATTTCGTGAGACATTTATCGTGAGTGACGACACATCGACGCGATGGGCGCGTATGAAGGCCCGAGTACAGAAACGAGATGAGTCGATTACTCAATATTATTTCGCGAAGTATAAAATGTGCAGTGCGTTACGATTGACATTTCGTGAGATTAAAGCCGAGATATTGATAGGATTGTGGTCTCGAGAATTGAGCAATGCTGTGATGCCGACGACGCAAATTACGAGTGATGAATTATTGCACGATCTGATTTATTACGAGAAACTGATAGAACAACGAGTTGAAAGAGTGCGAACTACGCGAGACACGTCGTCGAAGACGCAAGCGCAGACCGCGAAGGCGAGTCGCAACGAATCGGAGCGTGCGAAAAACGGTACGGCGCGAGGTGCCGAAGCCAAATCAAGCGTAAAAACGAGGAAATGTTTTAATTGTAATGAAGAAGGACATTTATCGCGAGACTGTTCGAAATCAAAGAAGGAGTTTAAGTGCTATGGTTGCGGGGAGACGGGTCATGTGAAACGTAATTGTCCGGAAGCCGCGAAAGAAACGAAAAGCACCGTGCAAACGATCGGACAGCCGAGCGAGCAGGCGGCAATGAAGTATTTGAAAACCGCGAAAATTAACGGACGTGAGCTTGTAGCATTTATAGACCCGGGAAGCTCCGAATGTACGATCCGCGCAACGAAAGTGTTAGCATCGCAATTCACGATGGAGATGCAGCCATCAACCTTGAAGGGATTTGGTCCCGCAGACTTCGTTGTATCGAGCCCAGGAATCGTTCGCGCGAGCATCGAGATCGACGGAGCTGAGGTCCCGGAAGTACCGATTCGAGTTGTACCTGATGACGTGCAACCAACCGACGTTATCATTGGCCGGTCGTATACGGAACAACCGTACATTGAGTATCACAAGGTAGGACAAACGTTGACATTTCACCGACAGAACGAGTTGCCGATCGAATCGACGATCGCATCGAAAAGCCACACAAGTACGAAGGAGGTGCCGCTACCACCAATGTCAGTGAGTTTCGTCAAAGTCGTCGAGGGACGAGAGCCAATCGTATTGCCCGTAGCGAATACCAGCGACCAATCACGAGTAATGAAGGAAGGCCGAGCCGTACTTCGAGGAGCCATCGACCGAGTGATGCTGATCGAGAGAGCGTCGAAGGTACGAGAACCAATACCGCTAGAAAATCTCAACATTGGAGAAGGACAGCCGAGCAACGTCATCGAGGAATTACATGCGGTAATTAACGAGTATCGCGATTGTGTATCCACAAATCTGAGCGACCTTGGCTGTGCCAAAGGTATTGAAATGGACATTAAAATTAAGAAAGAGGCTGCACCCGTCTGTAGCAAAGCCTATCGAGCGACTGAGAAAGAGCGAGTCGAGATTAAAAATATTTTGAATGAGTATCGCGAAGCAGGAATCGTCACCGAAACACATTCACCGTATGCGAGCCCCGTGCTCTTGGTGAAGAAGAAAACTGGCGAATCACGAATGTGCGTAGACTTCCGAAAGCTAAACCAGGTAACCGAGCGTGTACATTTCCCGTTGCCCAATATTGACGATCATTTAGCGCAAATACGAGACAGTTCGTTGTTTATTGTACTCGACTTGGCCCACGGGTATCTTCAAATTCCTTTAACGAAAGCCGCGCGAGAGAAAACCGCGATTATTACATCGGAAGAAACGGTAGAGTTTACGAGGATGGTCTTTGGGCTAATGAATGGCCCTGCTTATTTTTCAAAGGCCATGCATCGTGCATTAGGACCGTTACGTGATAAAGTCGTCTTATATTATCTCGATGATATCCTGATTCCGGGGAAAGGGTGGGAAGATCTTAAGCCGAAACTTAAACTCGTGTTGGAGGCCATGAGAAAAGCCGGGTTTACAATAAAATTGTCGAAGTGTCAATTTTTACACGAGCATGTAGCTTACTTAGAGCATGAAATTTCGGCGAAAGGCATCGAGCCAGGAAGCGGGAAGGTAGGAGCGATCCGTGACCACCCTGTACCGCGCAATGTCCACGAAGTACGAAGATTTTTAGGACTCGTAAGTTACTTCCGAAAGTTCGTACCGACATTCGCACATATTGCTCAAGCGTTAACGAGGTTGCTGAAAGCTAATATCGTGTTCGAGTGGGGAGAACCACAACAAACCGCGTTTGAAACATTGAAAGCGAAATTGATCGAGCGTCCGACGTTACAGACGTTCAATCCGAACGCGGAAACCGAGATTCATACGGACGCGAGTGCTATAGGGCTAGCAGCGATGCTCATGCAGAAAGACGCGTCGGGAAGGCTGAGACTCGTATACGCGATTAGTCGGAGGACGAGCGAGCCCGAGAGCCGCTATCATAGCAGCAAGTTAGAATTGTTAGCTATAGTTTGGGCAGTAACTCGACTACGCCCGATGATCGCGAACGTACCTTTCACAATAATAACAGACTGTCAGGCGCTTTGTCATTTAAGTACGCAGAGAACAATGAACCCGCAGATGATTCGATGGAACGATTTGCTGACCGATTATGATTATCGTATAGTTCATCGAGCGGGCGTGAAATTAGCTCATGTTGACGCGCTAAGTCGAGCACCTGTAGAACCAGCCGACCGCCGAACGACGGGAATAGTTATGATAATACAGACAGACGAGGACGTGATAAGATTGTATCAGTATAATGACACGAGTCTACGAGAAAAGAAGAATATTCTCGCGAAACCGAAGAAAGAACGTAGTAAACACGAGGAGAATTGCGTAAACGAATACGAACTCGAGGATGGAATTTTGTATAAACGGAAAGGCGATCGATTGTTGTATGTTGTACCGAGTGTGATGAGAAAGAGCTTAGTCGTGCGCTTCCATGATTTAAAGAGTCATCCAGGGGTGGACCGAACCGTCTCGAGACTGACGGAACACTACTTCTTTCCAAGAATGAAAGCGTATGTTCGCAGGCATGTAAGTGCGTGCTTGCATTGCATATCGTGTAAAACGAAACCGGGAAAACAGGCGGGCGAGTTGCATCCCATTCCACCGGGGCACCGTCCGTTTGCGATTGTCCACATGGACCACTTGGGCCCTTTCGTATCAAGCGCGCGAGGGAACAAATATGTCCTTGCATTGGTAGACAATTTCACCAAGTTTGCGGTAATACGAGCGGTAAAGAATACGAAAACGAGTACTGTGTTGCGAATACTCGAGGAGTTCGTGGAAACGTACGGTCCGCCGGTGAGATTCATTTCTGATCGCGGAACATGCTTTACGTCGAAAGCATTCGCGGAATTCTGTGACAGGCACGGGATCAAACATACGTTAAATTCACCGCGACATCCGCAAGCGAACGGACAGGTTGAAAGATTGAACGCAACACTCGTACCCGCGATTCAGGGAAATTTAGCTAGCAACGATGGTAGAGATTGGGATAAGAACATGCGAAAAATACAAAACGATCTCAATGAGATGATGAACGCGAGCACGGGAAAAAGTCCCTTCGAGTTAGTTTACGGATATGCGCCAAGACGAGGCGAAGGAGCTGCGAGAAAACTGACGCGTGACGACGAAACAACATACCGGGAGCCGCGCGAAATTCAAAACGAAGCGAGAGAACGAATTATTGCTGAGCAAGAGCGAGCGAAAATACGCTACGATAAGAGCCGCGCGAAAAACGTAGACCTTAATGTAGGAGATATTGTGTATGTAAGAGTGAATCCGACTCCAACCGGAGAGTCGACAAAGTTGCAACCGAAGTATCGGGGTCCTCTCGTCATTGTGGAAAAATTACCGAGCGATACGTATCGAGTAACTCCGTTGAATCCCGAAGCGGACGGCCGACGAAAAGCGTCGACCGCTCACGCGAGTCAGATCAAAATTTGGACACCCGAAACGCGAGAACCACATGAAAGTAGCGATTCCAATGACGACGACAACCCCGACACTAACGACCGCAACCTTAAACGTAATGAAAAGTCTGAGACTGTATACGAAAGCGTTTGCGAACCGAGCATAAGAGAAGCACAAGTCGAAAGTGCTAAAGCCGAAAACAGAGTGCGCGTAAATGAAATTGTGAATGATAGTGCGCGAGGTGGGGGCGAAAACAAAGCTGACGAGTCAGACGACGAGCTGGTCAACGACGCCAACATCTCCGAGTTGATACTGAGTTCCACCGAGCAGCACGTCGAGCGCCACAACGAATCGGAAAGTAAGAAGATCGAGGAGAAGAAGGCTGCGCTAGAGTTAAGAGAAAATTCCTGTAAACGCAAGAGCAAGAAGAGTGTGCAGAAAACCGAATTGCGTAGATCGCAACGTTTGAAGCGAGGTATGCGAAAGCCTGATGAGTAAGAGGGAATGTTAAAGGAAAGACGCTCGAGGACGAGCGGAAGAGCAGAATGGCCGAATGTTAAAGCTCATTCCTTCGTGTGTCGTATGTGTGTGTGTTTACGCGAACGTTAGGCATTTGAACTAACGGTTCGTCAACCGAACGTTCGAGACGCGTACGAATAGGGACGCCCTCAGCGGGAGAGCAAGGGGGAGTGCCGGTAGCGTACCGGTGATAAGAGTCTCGAGTGAGCGTCGATCGAGGAGAGACGTGTCCCGATCGACGAGAAGACAGAACGCGAGAAGACGGTTGAGAGAGTCGCGAAGGACGAGGTCCTGAGAGTATTTCGACGCCGGGGCGATCCCGGGTCGATGTCGATTAATCTGTAATTTACTGTCCTTTGTGAGTGTGAGTCTGTTAAAGTTAAGTCAGTGTTGTTTTCTTTTGTTCTTTAATAAAATTCCATTGCGCGCGTCCGGTCTTCGGCGATTATTTTGCCACACCCCTCCCTTCCCGAATTAGAGACTTCACTCCGTTACGGAAAAATTAAGATTAACATAAGTATAAAATTTTACACAATAAATTATGAAAACTGTGCACGCACTCACCTGCGCAAGAAGTCAGTCACTACGACTGACCCCGCCAGACCCCGCGAGTCGCTATACTACCCTCGCCGCCGTCATCGTCGTTGTCGTCGTCATCGTCATCGTCGTTGTCGTCGTCAGCGTCATCGTCGTCGTCGTCGTCATCGTCGTTGCCGTCGTCAGCGTCATCGTCATCGTCGTCGCCGACGTCGTCCTGGAACGACCGGCCTAACCTAGAAAGAAAGGATGGAGATAATAAATACGGAAAATCGGAAGAAACTGATAGAAACGTACTCACCTGGACCGGCCCGAAGATAATTTCCCCTTCGGAGAGCTCGTCCCGGCTGCCACTCATCACCTCCGAGGAAAAACATCACCCCGGAGAAGTCAGAGAAAATTCCAAAATCACGCACAACACTCGCACTACACTCGAAACATTCGTATCTGTCAAAATTACAGCACCCGTCCGTCCCCGCACCCCGGCCATTCATCGGCCGTGCGGCGACAGAGTGACGAAGGTGGCAGCAGCGTACGGCGATTACCCTGCCCTACCTTATTACCAGAATCATAAATTCCCGTTCGCAAATTTTTCCCCATACTTACCGACCGACCTAATTACCCACCTATCCCCAATAGATCCCGCTCGCGACAGTCCTAAATCGACCACGCGGTTGACCCATCTCCCATCGATCCGTGTCGCTGCTGCCTCGATGATCGATGTCGGCCGGTAGCCAATCAGCGAGCGCGAAGATTTCGCGAGCTTCCGGCCGGCCATGCGGTCGTCACTTTGTGACGAGCCGGCGAGGAGTATAGAGCGAAAGTTAGAGTATAGAGAGTATAGAGTGAGTGAGAGAGAGAAGGAAGGCGTGTAGAGTGAGAGAGAGAGAGAGAAGGAGAGAGTGAGAAAGCAACGAAAACGGTGTAAGCGAGGACGATTTGGCACGAATAAGGACACGAATATCACGATACGGACACGGAAAAGGAAAAGACGAGAAGGAAACGGGATAGCCGGGACGCCGAAGAGGGAACCTGCAACGGTGAGTGTTTGCACAGGTACCTCCCCCCCGAATTCGAACCCGGCTCATTTTTGAGAGATTCGCGGCGTATAAAAAATTCTGTTCGCGATTGCCGACCCTTTGCTTCATCTTCTTTTCGGCCTCTGTGTTAGCCGTGTGGGACGGCAGTAAGAATTTATACGATAACATTATTACGAGTAATTTACCCGATAGTATTCTCGCGCGTAACGGTCGCCTTCCCGCCTGACCTCCCTTCCCCCCTTCCGCTAGTACCTATCTCGACGTTCGAACATTCGCTCGGCCGAGATACTCTCGACCGACCTTCCTCGGCACAGCCGACCGCCAAACCCAAACAATTCTCCCTTCCCCCCACCTGCCCCTTTCCCTGCGACTGACCGTGTTCACGGCATCGTAGATTTAAGAAAAGCCTATTGTGATATTACAAATAAAATTCGCCAGTGGTAATTAATAAGAGGCCATCGCGTCGGCGAATCCTCTCCCTGAGATTTCTTCCCGCTCGACCCCCCTTCCCTTCCCAACGCGCTAGCCGTAACTCCCCTCTCATAGTTCCAGTAAGCGATATTAAAAGTTGTTAATTTTCTCTTGTATTAAATTAACTGGCGCCCATTAGGACCAGAAAAATTTTGTTTCTTTTTTTTTGTGTGTTGACATAACTGTCAATGGCCCCGGAGAAAGTCCGCCGTTGAAAACGATCAGAAATAAAACTTTGTTAATTATTGATTTCTTGTCTTTTGCCCCCCCCCCTTTTTACCCCCAAATTCCCTCGCACCCGCGGCGTGACAATATATAGAGGCAGAATATATGTATAGATACATACATCTGTCCGAATATATATATATATATATTGATATCATCCACCATATATATAAACCCATTCAGAAATATGTATGTATCTATATATATATATAATTTTATTATATATATGATTTCTGATCTGAATATATTCAGATATACATGTATATACAGAAATATGTATGTATCTATACATACATATACTATACATATATATCTATACATACATACACTATACATATATAGTCTGTATAATGGGATAATTTCTTTCTTTGAAGAATTATATTAATTTGTGAATATTTTTTATAAGCTGCAATGCTTTCTAATATGTGTAAAAAATGTACGAATGCTGACGAGATTCAGATGTACGAACGGCAATCGGAAATTTTCGATCCTGTCTCAACTCGGCTTGATGCATTCGCCAAACATCTCTCTTACGCCGAAAATGCGATATCGGTGACTGACGACTCTGGTCAGCGAGAGTCGCAAATATAAGCGTCAACAAACAAATCTACGTGATGTCGAGTTTGACAATAAAATTTGCGACCGAGAATCGAAAATTCTCGGTCGAGTTTCGCCTCAAATATTTTGGAGCAGGCATGTAATGTTCAGGCAATCTACAGAATATTGCGAGTAGGAAACTGACAACCGAGAATCGCGAATTCTCGGTCGATTTTTTACTCGAATATTTTTATTCGTCGAACGATGCTTGCTCCTAAAGCATCGTCGATGACGTATGGTCAACGTCAGCCGAGAGAGTGCGATCTCGGCGAATGACGGCTCTCGTCAGCGAGAGTCACATATACAAGCGTCAACAAATCTACGCAATGCCGAGTTTGATAATAAAATTCGCGATCGAGAATCGAAAATTCTCGGTCGATTGTTGACTCGAATATTTTGATCTGTCGAAGGATGCTTCTAAAGTATCATCGATCACGTATCGTCGTCGTCAGGCGAGAAAGTGCGATCTCGGCGACGGACGACTCTCGTCAGCGAGAGTCAGATATACCGGCGCCAACCAATCTACAGAATATTCCGAGTCTGAAACTCACGATCGATAATCCAAAACTCTCGGTAGAGTTTCGACGGGAATAGTTTTTAAGCAAGCATATATACGTCAAACAATCTACAGAATATTGCGAGTCTGAAAATCTCGAGCAAAAATCGAAAATTCTCGGTCGATTTTCGACTCGAATGCTT